>QVRM01002040.1:50000-343384 GCA_003439945.1 Dermanyssus gallinae | reverse complement strand
TAGAACTAAGTTTTAAGGAGATGGCGCTACAGTAATCATATTGGTAGAATCTAACTACTCACTATTGTCATTATCCTCTTAGGCTTTCTCTTCTTATTTTCTTTATCATGACTACTCCTGTTATTAAGTTCGTCCCTCCGCTCTTAGGTCCCACAAGTCGACCCCTATCGTCAAAGCATTAAAGCTTTAGCGATAGTTCAGCAAACGGAAACTATTTAACGCCATGCAAGTTATTATCAACGTGGAAAGCAACCTCATTGAGAGGAGCTAAGTATTACATCAAGTTCCGCCGATACACTACGCTGTCAAATGTTTATAGTTTTTGTTAAATCAATATTGCCGGATGTCGAGCTGACATAACGGCTCTGTGTAGCCCACAGAAAAAACAAGACCATACGTTCGAGCACTGTTCGTTGTTGATTTCGCTTTGGTCACGCGCGCAGCTTAAATTTAAAAATGCAGCCAAAGTCATCTTCTGAAGTTTCAGCAAAGGCGCAAAAGTTCAGAAGAGACAACGACAAAGACAGTACACATTAACGTGGCGTGCAGTAAGAAGCCGTTAATCGATGGTCTAGAGGCAATTACGTCTGTAGGCTCGGTTGGAACGGCCAAGAACTTTTCCTAGAAAAAGTTCTACCAGCTAATGAGTGGTAGTTTGTGACCTCCTATGGCAGCTTGCGTGGACACTCTTATACTTTGGAGGTCTGTCTCCTATGGCAACTTCAGTTTTCCCCTTCTCCTCCTCATCTTGTTTTTTTTTTGCTTCTTTGGTTTCCATGCTTTATGATCACCGTAACTCTCTAAGTGAATGGCCCTGCCCTCAACGAAACGTGTCCATCCAGCCAAGGGCAAGTTGGATGTTGATAAAATTTCCGGCTCGTCGTTACCGAGGTGTATCGGCGGCTTTCATGCCTTCAGTGGGCAGACATGTCTCTTCATACCCCATTATACCCCATGAGAGCGAGAGAGAGAGACAGCTATTATTGCTTAGCCAGCTTCACAGATCGCCACCACCATTTTGTTGGCTGCCGCATACACCTCTGCCAAATTTCGTGTTGTTTTTTTTTCGTTTAAGCTCAACGGTCAACTTTTTGCTGCCACTCAGCTGCTATATGAATATTCGGAATGGTGGCATACGGAGTTCCAGCGTTTTGACTTACTCATTCGCTCATTTTCTTGTACTTTCTTGTATACACCTACTATGCGTCTACGTTGCCGCGCTACCCGAGGCAGGGCAAAGTAGTCCGAGGGGTAAGTGGGTGTTGGTTGTGGGAGGGGTGTCGGGGGGAGGCGGGGGTAGTGGGGTAATATAGTGACGCCCACCAGGTGAAGGCGATGCCATGAGCGGCCACTGCATAGACAGGCGATGAAACCAACACCGACACGATGCACCCGTTCCGAAGGGAGAAGAAGCGTACACGCCTCGACGACTAGTCAGGCTGTAAATGTTTTACAACGCTGCGCTGTCTCCAGCCGCCGCCGCCGCCACCGCCGAAGTCTAACGGAGTACCCCCGCACCCCCCGCGTACAGCCAAGCCTGCTAACCAGCAGCCAGACGAAGGACAACAACAACAACAGCAACAGCAAAAACAAACGTACTCGATGATCGTTGGCTGTGATAGACGTAACGGCGTTACTCTTGGCCGATTCCTGCAGCTCTGTCCTCTTTCAAATAACGAGAGAAATGGATTAATTAACGACTGAAGGCTGTGTTGCTGGCTGGCTGACCACCTTGTAGTTCGTCACTCCGACCCTATCAGACAGAGTCTATCTGACATGACCCGACAGACAGACAGACAGACAAACAGAGCGCTCGGGCAGTGTCGGCAAATGTCAACGCCGTGTCTCGATGTGACAGCATGTGAGGGACCAAAAACAACAATGTCAGCAAAAACAACAATATGGCCAAAAACAAATAACGAACAATGGCAACACGGAAGCCTCTAAGAAGGCGAATATTTAGAGGATTCAACAAAAACACAAACAACTAGCAATGCGTGTTTGACAACACGCTTCACTCGCAACTATCTGACCAACAATTATATATATATATATATATATATATATATATATATATATATATATATATATATATATATATGTACTTATGACTGTCTTACGAATTCGGTTTAGACTTGAAGGCATGCGTGTGCATACACCCCTCGATATATATATATATATATATAACTCGTTACGAGTTCAGCTAGCAACGAAGCCGAAGCAGACGAAATAATGACAACGACCAGCTTCTGTGGCCTGGCTTGTTGTTGTTGTTGTTGGCGTTTCATATGATGTGAATAAGGAACTGGTCGAAAGTAAACCTCTTCTGCTCTTTCTCTAGGCTGCTTGATTCTCATCACAGTCGCTGTCTTTGTCGCTTTGGTCTCGAGCTTCAACCGTGTCTTCCAGTCAGTTAGTCAGTCAGTCAGCCAGTGCGTCAACTCCAGCCAAGAAAGAGTGGCTGGAAGTGGAGAACCTTAAGTTCCAGTAGGCGGGGTCGTCGCACCCGGCAGCAGCAGCAGCCACAGCAGCGCCGGTGGCGGCTCGACTCAACGACCAGAAGACATTATAGTTGTTTCGAGAGTCGGTAGAGGCTGTCCTAGAGATTCTCCTAGAACAGAAGCAGCCTTTATTCCGCTATGACGAATATGACGACGACGACGACGATGACGACGAACCTCACTCGCGTTGATGCTGAAGACGGAGCTAGGACGACAACGCTTCTGTTGCTGTGGATGGCGGAAGCAACAACAGCAACAGCAGCAACAACAACAACAACAACAACAACAACAACAACAACAACAACACACAACAACAACAACGAGAGTACAAGCAGGCTTCTTCTGTTTTCGTCCGAGCGACAACCTGGCGGCTGACGGACGGTGAGTAGAAGCCCGGCGAACAGAGCCGGTAGAGACGTGACGGTGACGGCGAATATCACCATGATGGTGACAACAACGACAACAACAACAACAACAACAACAACAACAACAGCAACAACAACAACAACGACGACAACGGCAACCGTGGCCAACAGGAGTAGCCATCACCCGTTGGAAGGAAAGCCTGAACGCCGTAACAACAACAACAGCAGCCGCAGCAGCAGCAATAACATTAAAGCTCTAGACTAACCGGCTCCACGTCGCACATGTGCTTTCGTCGGTGACAGACACACGTCAAAGCTCTCACAAACTCGCACACACATATGGACTTAAATACATATATATATATATATATATATATATATATATATATATATGTGTGTGTGTGTGAGAGTGTTTATATATACTACACACGCACAATCAGACACAACACTGAGCTCTGATTCGCCAGCGAGTACGGACACGGAGTGAACGTGCAGAAAACAACAACAACAACAACAGCAAGTGGGAATATATGTTCACTTGTTGGCAATAAAACCTACTACTGCGCGTAGACAAAGCGACTCATACCGACGTCTTCGTCACAAGACCCGCTCTGCACTAGCCATAAAAACCCCAACAAGACAACTTACAACGGCGGCAACACAACAGCAACAACAGCAGCAACAACAACAACTTATGATTTCGTAGACTCGACTTCCCAGGCGAGTTGGACAACCGCAAACACACACAACACGTCTTATGATATCATCATAGAGATAGAAGGGTAATATTTGGAAGATTTTACTTCTTCAATTTATGACTCGAAATGCAGCACAAAATGCGGCGTCGTGCAAGTGCAGCATATTGGCACCTCACTTTCCTCGCTACTTCATCCCCCCCCCCCCACCTCCATCGTTGCGTACGCTTGCTTTCTCGTTCTACACGTCGAACCTGAACTGAAGTGAAGTTGACAGCGCTGCAATGAGGTGCCAGTCACCATTTCGATTCGAGGATTCGATTAGCTTAATTCTTATACAGAATCGACTAGTCTATTCGGTCGGTGGAACAATAATCGTAGTAATAGTAGTAGTAGTAGTAGTCCGGATTGTATGTTCGGATGATTTGTGCTCATCACGCCTTAAGTAAAAGGCGGATAGTGAACGAATATGGATGCTGATGGTGATAATGATGATGATGACGAGGACGACGACGACAATGATGATAGTGATGATGATCGCTCCTGCGTAGCTCTTTCAGTATAGGCTAAAAACAATCAATAATCAACAGTCACGCATGACAGGCATGATAACGACGACAAAAATAATTCTGGCGGCAGCAGCGGCGGCGATAATAATAATAATAATAATAATAATAGTAATAATGTTGTTCTACTGCTTTTGTTGTTGTTGTTGTTTCTGTTGCTGCTACCGCTGCTTCAGGCAGACAAAGCGAAGAAGCGAGAAAGAGAGACCCGGGAGTAGCAGAAAAAGGGGGAAAGGGGGAGAGAAGAAGTATGTCTTTTATTTTCTGACGTCTCCGGGAATCAAAACGGGAACTCCGACAGGTCGGTTGTCCCGACCATCCTGACGATGGCGGGATGTGAGAAGCGACACTCATCAATAAGTCTGACATCTCGCCAACCCCATCTTGCCCCTCTCCCACCCCTCTCTCTCTCTCCCTGCCTTCTTTTCTCTAGCTCTTTCCCTATCTCTCTGCCTGTCTGTCATATTCTCACTCATTCGCACTCTCTCGATCCTATCCACCCTTTCTGCATGTCTTACTCGCCAACTTCGCTGCTCTGGCCTCGACGATTTCTCTATGATGATGATGATGACGATGATGATGACCGACCCACGACAACGACGACTAGAGAAGCTCCTCAGAGGCTCCGCAGGCACAAGCGGCGACATACGGGGAGACTGTCGGGCCGTCTGTTCGCACATGCGGCATGTTTAGTTTCAGCGGCAGCAACCCACAACAACAGCAACAACGACAGTAACAACATAAATAGCTGCAGCAACAACAACAACATCATCATCAATAGCAGCATCAAAACAACAACATCACCATCAATAACATTAATCGCAGCAGCAGCAGCGACACCAACAACAACACAAGCGGCAATAGAGCATACTCGGGAACAGTATGACCCCTGAAGAACGATGGACTGAGACAGAGACCACGGCCATGACCGTTTGGGAAGAAGGCGGTTGGTTTGTTCGCAGAATCGACTTCTTGGACATCGTCGCCGGCATCGTGAAACCGGCGACGGCGATTCGATCGAGAGCCCAACAGGAGAAAAGACACGTCGACGATCAACCGCCGTCGTCGTCGACGCCGATCTCTTCTTCTTCCCATTTTTTTTCGTCTGTTGCCGGCGGCGTAGTCAGCCGCCTACCCCGTCATGCTTATGAAACGCTCGACACCCCCTTCCGTACTCCCCGACACCTATTCCCGCGCCTTCCCCCCCCCCACAAGTCCTGCCATCCGTCCGCCATTGAATCGATGGGCCGCTACGCATTGAATAGACGTGGCGTGGTCGGTCGATCCTCCGGGGGCAGGCGGGGGGGGGCGAGGCGAGACTGACCGCTACTAAACGGCGCGCTAGCGGCGGAGATTTTGAATTATTAGGAGCGCAGATGCAGACGAAATGTGGTTGTCGCCTTCGTCAAATCGTCTATCACTCTATATAGTCGATAGTAACAACACCTCGGACGGTACAGATCTCCAAACGGACAGACAGACAGCCAGCCGGACAAACAGACGCCCTGCACGCACGCGTGAACGAGTCCAGCTAATAACTCGCCCCCCGCGCCTCGGGTTTCGCGTATCGCTACCTCGGCGAGCGTCGGAACCTATAAATCGATAGAGGAGCGACATTGTTGAGGGCGGTGCAGCACGACGACGAAAGCCGGCCGATTCGATTCTATGAGCTTGGGTCTTCTAAGGCTTCCGTGCCATTTGAACCCGACGACGACGACGACGGTGGTAAACGATCGAACAGCAATGATACAAACGTATTTCTTTATTTAGCTATATATAAGTATACCTGTATATATATATATATATATATATATATATATATATATAATTTGTAGCAGCACCTGTAGCATCGCTCTGTAGATCTAATAATCGTATGCCTATGTCTGTTTTGAGGTTTCGCGGTTTCGAGGTCTATTGATCGTAGCCGCCCATCGTTAGGTTGAAATCAATCAACTACCCCTTTAAGGAGCATAACGACTGCAACGAGCTGTCACCTCGCCACGAACACGTAATGGACCTAGGTGAGCCGGGGTCATGGATACGATTCGATCCAATCAAGCAAATGTTGCAGGCCGCTGTTGGCAGCAGAGATCGTGTCTAGTGCAGACATTTTTGTTTCAAATTCAAGCTCAATGCATGAACAACAATAGTGTTTGTGTACTCAGTTGTTTATTTGGCCATCCTGCTTTAGATGTGTGGCTATTTAACGCCTTCTATAGTTGTCGCTCCCCGCCCCCAAACTAATATTAGTTCGATTAAATCATGACCAAAATGTTTATCATTATTATTTACTGGTTTGATTATTGCTCTGACTATCGTTTTTGCTAATTATTACCGTCGTTGTCGTTGTAGCTGATATTATTATTTGTGAGAATCATATGTTGTCCTGCCATCCACACGGGATGTCTTCTTCACGTCAAAAGCAGTATCGGTCTCCGTGGCCATTGAAAGTCATTTCATGCAGTTAGTGGTAGTAATAGTAAAACTTTGCTGCACTCGTTCCCTATGGTAATTCGGAGATGAATAATAACTACTGCGTGTTACATTCCTCTGCCGGAGGAGAAAGCCTCTAACGCAAGACGACGCCGTTCCATGTCTAGCTGAAAGTACCAGGAGGTGTCGAATACATATAGCATCTTCTCTCTCTCTATATCTCGTTCTTTTGGTTCCTATCTGAAGTCTTTGATCTGGCCAATATTATGGACAACTGCGTTCGATTAGACCTAGATCTGCCCCTGACGAACTTCGAAGTCATGGCCACCGAGTGCCTTTTCGAGGCTAGCTCGTTTGCATCGTACGATTTGAGGCTGAAAAAAATCTCAGTCGCGGCTTTGAGACAAACCTTAAAAAACGGTAGTAGAACTTCGGTGAGCAGCTAACCCGAACAAAAGAAAAACGAGAAAATAAGAGAAAAACAGTAGATGCAGTCGAAGAGGATCCTTTCGTTGTTTTGATGTTAACAACGATTGCTTCTGCTGCTGTTCACTCTTCCTCGTTGTTGCTGGCTTCGCGAGGGGCTTCGTCTGATCGTCGCCTCACGCGAATCTTCAACACAAAGTTTGCGGCCTTGGCCGGCCCACTTATGACTAGGATCGCTTGTGTAATACTTCGACTTAAACGGCGCGCCCAAACTTTGTCTCGCTTTCTCTCGCGCCCTTGCTGTCTCTAGCTATTCATCCTCGGTTCGCCCCCCCCCCCCCTCCCTGCTTGTACAGCTTTTCGCCTAAACGTCGGAACACGGCTGAGCTCCGTCGAATAAGCTGATTCGGCGTGCTAAACGATGCTCGGGAAATACGACGTAAACGGATATATATATATACATATTTTTTTTTATTTTCGATTTTTTTGTTCTGCAAACATATCGCAGTTATTATCGTGCTTCGTTCGTACCGATTCTGAAGGAAAAGTTTGAACATGTGCACATTCCTGCTAATCGATGCTTTCTGCTACATAACGTCTTGCATAACGTCGGAGAGGGATTCGGGACTGCATGAGAGCCGTTTAGTATACGCATTTAATATAAAGCAAAGCTCTTATACATTAGCGATATATATATATATATATATATATATATATATATATATATATATATATATATATATATATATATAATCACATACACGTGCACTGTCAACTCGATCAGCCGACAAAGCTGACGCTAACTTTGTTCGTTCGTTATTTTCGAGACCAACAGGAGGAAGACTTGGGCTGTTCGACGGCGTCTCTGGCCCACTCACTCGGCGAAACTTACTTCTGTTTGGGCAAGGCCATTGCTACGGGAATCGGTACTCGGTTCATTCAAGTATGAGGACATGTCTCAGTAGTCGCATATCGTCGTCATCGTGACGAGATTGCATCGCATCGTTGTTGCCTTCTCTTCTGACAGGAACGTGCGTTGTCGTCGTCGTCGCGTGCGATCTCATGCAACGACACATCGAGCGACAGAAGAACGCATGGAACGTTGGAGGACTTCAGACTGAACTATCCTCCTCTTCTGGAAGACTTCCTCAAGACTGACCGGTGGTTGGTTGGCCGGTCGACCGGCTGTCCGCACGGAAACAGAAACAGCGGCGGTCTAAAACGGACTCTGTTGCTGCTGCTGAGCGAGATCGCGGCAGCTTCTCCGTTCAGTTTAGCAAGGGCAGGTAGACGCCAATGCCGTCGCCGTCGTCATCAAACCAGTAGTTCATGCAAATAGCAGCATCAGCAGCAGGAGCAGCAGCAACAGTAGATTTAGTAGTAGAAGCAGGAGCGTCATGGTGGCGCTTAGACAGACACGGACAGACCTGAGGAGCCAGCCAGCCAGCTGTATCTCCCCACACGCTGTACCCTCCACCCCCTCCATCACCCCATCTCCTCCCCCTCCACTACCCCATCCCCTCCCCCTCCCCCTCCACTACCCCATCCCCTCCCCCTCCACTACCCCATCCCCTCCTACACCGGCAACTCTCTGATCAAACTCGTTTGCCTAAGAGATTCTTCCTTCCCGGGTGTCTTTTTCTGCCCCCCCCCCCCCACCTCTCTATCTCCTTTTCTCTCTCTCTCGCTCTCCGCGTCACTCTTATTCCTGGTCTTCTCATTGTGTTCGAGTAGCGCAAAAAGCCCGGGTGAACTCTGACAACGAAAACGCCAAACGAACAGCCATTTCTGCCATTGTTGTTAGTGGTGGTGGTGGTGTTATTGTTGTTGTCGCTTTCGCCATCGCCACCACCACCACCATCGCCGCCCGCCGCCAACGTCGGCGAGTCTTGGAACCCTGCGGAGCGTGCTGTACATGTTGGTTGGTGGAAGAACCAACCCTCGTTCTTCTTCTTCTTCGCGATTCGCGGCTATGTCCAAATGCAAGTGCACCTCCTACAGTAGTGATCACATCGAACATGAAGGAAGGGTCGTTCGATCGATGGTTCGTTGGTTCGCTCGCTGTTGGCGATCAGGCCATGTTGGCCATGTCCGCCGCCGCTCGCGGTGCCACAGGTGCGCGCGTGCAGACCGACGGCATACGACAGAACCACACCGAAAACACCCAAACGGCTAAATCGTGAAAAGCTATTGTTGTTGTCGCTGTTGCTGTAGTCGTTGTTGTTGTTGTTCTTGTTGCTGTTGTTGTTGTTGTTCTTGTTGCTGTTGTTGCTGTTGTTGTTGATGTTGTTGTTGCCACTATTGCTGTTGTTGTTACCGATCGCCGTACTGTTTGGGTCGGTGCTCCCGAAGCACCCGTAGGCGTGCGTACAAGAATGATGATGCCTATATGACCGAGACTACATCATCATCATAGTAGCCGTACTACAGGGCTAACGTATAGATAGCGGTAGCAACACCAGCAACAACACTAGTAATAGTAGTGAAACTTCCGACAGTGGAAAAGACGCAGCCAACACACATACACAGAAAAAGAATGCCCAGAAATACTCGCGCTCTACAATCCGGATCTACTGTTAAGATAATCATAATGTATATGCGTGCGTGTCAGACAATAATGTGCATATATATATATATATATATATATATATATATATATATATATATATATATATAGTTATTTATTTATTTATACGCATGACAAAGTGATTAATGGCAGCCGTTGACCTGCATTGTTGCGAGGTCGAAGAGGACCGAAAACTCCTGCATTGATTCCAAAGTTTTCTATTCATACAAGATTAATTACACCGCGAACGATTATCCATCATAAGCGCAACAAAGGCGCGAAATCAGCGGAGCACAGATGTTGCCTGTCAAAAGAAAGAAGGATTCGTATTATTGTATATCAATCTGCTCAGCAGCCGTCAAGTGTGCCATCGAAGAAACCGGAGGCGCGATATGTCACATCGACATATCGTGATTATAAAAAATGATGATGATAATAATAATAATAATAAATATAATATAAATAATAATAAAAAAAATAATAATAATAATAATTAATAATAATAATAATAACACATTGAATGTCTGCTATAAACAGAATACGAATCGAGAAACAATCGAGAGCAAACGAGCCGCGCTCCGCCGTAAGAAGTAAGCAGCCACCTAAGGAATGAATGGCGTGTGGGTCAGATGAATCAGATACTCTGGACTCTTACATTGAACACACACAACAACAACAACAACAACAGCAGCAACAACGACAACAGCAACAACGACAACAGCAACAACAACAACAACATCAAGCACACAAATCTCGGATCAAACGACGGTGGTCCCACCAATGCGACAGGAAGTTCGTTGGCACCGTCCGTGTTGTTGGTGGCATTCGACGGTCCGGTGGCCTTTCAGTGGCTTTCCCGTGTGAGATAAGGAGGCCGCGCCGCCCGCCACGAGAGAGAGAGAGGCATATCTCTGGCAATAGAAGGCTAATAGAAGGCGCTGCTAACAGTAACACACAGCAGCGGCGGCAGCAGCAGCAGCAGTAAACGCCGGCTGTCCGTAAACGAACTATACTATTTCATTATTTAATTAGTAGAGCCGCATGTAGAGGAAGCGCAGGAGATACACTCCGGCGAGATAAACATTTCTCAATATGTTGGTCTTGTTATTGTTGTTGTTGTTGTTGTTATTATTGTTGTTGTTGTAGATTGTTTGACCGCCGCTTCAAACCGACCGTCGTTAACAACTTTAATACTTCCAATGTTCCAATGCGCTCACTCTTCCTAGCAAGGCAGAGTAACATGAGGCAAAAACGAAACGAAATAAACGCACGCGAGCCATGCCGGCGATGAACAAGGATGAACAAACGAACCGAGGACCGCAGGAGAGGCAGGGGGCAGAAAAAGAGAAAGAGAGGGGGGAAGAAAATAGAAATAGAGGGGGAGAGAGAGGGGGGGCGACAGAGAGCGGTTGAGCTAGCAAAATCAATCAAGAGTGTAACGGCATGTAAACATATACGGCCGAAGTACGTCGACTTCGCCACGGAGGGCTTCGTCGGGGGTGGGGTGGTGGTGGTGGACGTCGTCGTCGTCGTGGAGAAGTTGTGGACGCAGGCGATTCCAGCTCGACAACTCGTCGTGTTTTTCGAGGTGGCCTTCTTCGTCTTCGCCGCCCTCGACTCTTTCTGCTTCGCCTACTTCTTTCGTGCTGCGCTCTCCCGTCGTACAGTATTTTTCTTTTTTCGTTCCTAATTCTCCTCCTATTTCTTCTTTGTCTTCTTCTTCGTCTCCTTCTTCTTCTGCTTGTTCTGCAAGTGCCCTAAGCGAACAGTAACCCCCCCACACACACAGTAACTCAGTCAGTCACCAAGTCAGCCGTCGGTTCGGAGGTTGGAGGTTTCCGCGGTTTGTGCGGATGATGTGATGATCACCGTCATAATTACGGCCTCGCTGTCGTGTTGGCGCGCGCGCGTCTCCAATCGTCCGATAGTGTTTGTCATGTTCGTCCGCCTCGCAACGTCAACCGGCCAGTCACGGCGGTTGTCGCCGCGGCTGAGTCAACACGCAGAAAAACAGAGACTGAACAAAGAAACACGATCGAACGAAACACTAGCAGTAGTATTCACTATTCTAGAAAGAAGGCGCTGATAGCAGTAGTCGTAGTAGTAGTAGTAGTATTGACCAGCCTATTCACGACTTAGAGTGTCGTAAAAGGCAGCCCGTATAGTGCGTCACGTACGATACCGTACCGGTAGCACGCACGTATTTATTACGTGGGTGTGTCTGTACATCTGTATATATATATATTTTTTTTAATGTATATATATATATATATATATATATATATGTACTTTTCTGTTCCCACCGATGAGCACAGCACACATTGAGAGAGTACACCGAGATGATGATGGTGATCATCATCATCATCATCGGTAGCAGCAGCAGCAGCAGAATGATGGTGGTAATGATGAAGATGGGAATTATGCTGACGGGTCGTTCCTCTACGGGTTTCCTACCCGTTGTCGCGGTATGTCGCTTTACAATTCAATGAGGGCGGACCAAAACGAGTGGTAGTGGTAGTAGTAGTAGAAGTAGTAGTAGTTGTAGCACTGCACCTACTGGTACTGTTTCGACTACGGCGGGGTATCGGCAGTTAGACATGTGCTGTCCTCCTCCCCACCCCTTCCTCCTCCTTCTTGTACTGCCGACGCTGCATTTCAAGTCGACTGGAAGAAACAACTGTCAAGGAAGGAACCGGCCGAGAGAAGCGACCGGGGCCGGGCAAGAGAACATGGACAGAACAACAGATAGAGAGTGTGTGAAAAAGAGAGAGAGAGAGAGAGGGGGGGGAGAGAGCGGGGCAGCGCAGGGGGAGGAATTCGCTGCCCTTAGACCCCTTGGATGTCGCGAGAGGTTTGAGTATATGCACCACACCTCGGCAGCAGCGGCTGCAGCAGCTAACAGGCGATCCAGTGGTAGGCCTCCTGTCATGTCATCCAATCTCAACGATGGCGACGATGACGACACCGAAGTTCGTGTCTACTAAGTTTCGAACTTCACCCTCCTTAACTCGACACGAGGCCTCGACTCGAGTCGCCTGGCTGAAGTGTAGTTCCGCCAATCACACAAGGAAGCCACCGGCCGCACCCCAAACGACGGCGCGGCGGGAAACTGCAGCGTCGTCAACGTTGTAAATCACCGACATAAGCAACAACAACAACAACGGCAACAACAACAACGACATGAACAACAAGAATAGCACCAGTATCAGGAGCAAGAACAACAATGACCACGAGTGAAAACATCCCAGCCAATATCGATAGACTGCATAGCCCGTTGCTCCTCTGTAAAGTTCCTCTGTTAGGTTTACTGCTTTAGTCAGTCTTCTAGCTCCTTCCTCTCTTTGCTTCGTCTTTGTCTGCACACTCCTAGAATCACTCCTGTGTCTCCTGCGTTCGCACTGCTCCACTGACTATGGCAAAGCAGGGGCAGCGTACAATTAACTCATAGATCTGGCCTGCCGCCTGTCTTTCGGACAGAGTCACAAGGTTTGGCTGTATATAAATATATATATATATATATATATATATATTAACGAGCAGATGAGTGCATGCTATAAAAGCTTAAGACTTAGAAAATAATATTCAGTAGAATGCATATACGTATATACACATAAATATATATATATATATATATATATGGTGTGTGTATGTATGCGACACAAACGAAGAATTTACTCGCGATGCTCACGCGCAATGTTACAATGTTGCAGGCAATCATCTAAGAGAAGGCGGATTATGGCTTATTATTATTGATTACTCATTTATTTCTGTGTGTTCATGACGCTTACTCAAGGACGACGTTCGTAAGACGTCTGCGAGGAGACGCCACAATATGCCGAATACGCCGGACCGAGTCCCATTCAACGAGTCTCACTGACTACGGGCCACCCTTACGCACAGTGTCGTTTCAGTACAACAAACAGCAACAACAGTAGCAGCAGCAGCAGCAGCAATAATAACAACAGCAACAACAACAACAAGGACGACAACCAGCGAACCAGAATGACGACGGATGGGGCTGGCAAGCCAATCGCAATGATGCAATATAAGGAAAACGAAAACGACCAAGATCATAACTGACCATAGTAACAGAAAACCTTCTAAGAAGGGGTAGTTGTATCGGCACTGTGAACATGTGCAGTAGACAGTGTTTATATATATATATATATAATTCTTTTGGATAGATAATTTAAAGCACGCGGTTGCGCTGATATATATGTATATATATATATATATATATATATATATATGTATCAGCGCAACCGCGTGCTTCAAATGAGCTATCCAAATTAAAACAAATATTTGAATGCTGATGATGATGATTTTCTTTAACATGCGTATTGCTCAATGGAGCAGTCATCGTTTGCTTGAATTACCGTTTCAATTCGAAACCTACCCGCTTGCAGGCATCTTGCAAAGGCAGCCCCACACAACAACAACAACAGGATATTCAGGAGATTGAAATCTGAACGCGAGCTAGGCGAACACGCACCAAATGGTATGAGCGGGAACGTGGTCGTGCTGTTGTGACACGTATTGCAAACCACAGGACACAGAAATTATTCACGATTCCACTAGAGTTTGCGGAACATGCAAATATTAGACGTCCTGTGTCTTGTGGTCTTTTTGAAAAAAAAAAACGTTTTGCCAGTGAAGTTTTGCGTTTACGCAAATCCGGGAATATCGTCTTGCCAGAGATAGGGATTATTAATTACGGGAATATCGTCCTGCCAGAGATGAGTGCGACACGCAGAACCTGCTAGAGTGCCCGACAGCGAGTCAGTAGTCTTTGTCGGCCTCAGGAAGGTTCCTGTAATCTCGTTTGGGGGTAACCGTCCAAGGGCACCAAGAGCGAGAATAGTAACTGATTTTTGTTGAAATTTTTTAAACGTCGTTGCTTGGGAGTACTCTTGCGTGCATCAGCGTGCATCATGTCGTTGATAACTGGAACAATTATCAAATTATCCAATATTCAATACCATATCAACCGAGCAAGGTGGCTTAGTGGCAAATCCTTTGCCTTGCATTCGGGAGGACTGGGTTCGAACCCCAGACCGGCCACTCTTAAATTGGTTTGCATGGTTTCCAATTTAAACAAGGTAAATGCCCGAGTGGAGTAAACTTAGCCATGACATGAAAAATCCGTACACGGGCAATTGCCTTACGGGAAATAAAAAAAAAATATATCAGTGATAACCGGAACAATTATCGAGGCAAATAGCATGCTCCTCTGTGGCTCTGTATGTGCTAATGTGTGCGAACAAGATACACAACAGCAACGCCCACAAAAGCGAATAGGTTATACGGGGTATATATATATATATATATATATATATATATAAAACGTGTGCATATACCAATAGTATGTAAGTGTAGGGAAGACTTGTATCGCCGCAACCCACTGGGGACCTGGCAACGGCCGAGATACAACGTCGCCGCGTCGCCCTACTATGGCAACGACCAATAGACAACGACTCATATATAATAGTAAGGTTGCTCTAGCTATGAAGGTCTAGGGCGGCATTCGTAGTCAGTGCGAGAGGATGAGTAGAATACACAAGAACAGAAACACGTCGATGGGACACGCGCTAGATAGCCAACGAGTTGGCAAGTCAAGCCAAGCAGACAGCGTCTAGCTGATGACGACAACGAATAAGAGGAAAAACAAAGCAAATAATGACATGGCAACCTTCACGCTGACCCAGCGGTCGTACAGAACCGCCCTTGTCCCGGGCGGAAGGTCCGGACCCTCTAGTACTGTTTTGGCAACTCCGCCAAGCTGCCGCTGCCTCATCGCTAGATACAATAAGGCGATGATGCTAATGTTGACGATGATGATGATCATGGTAATAAAACGGTAGCAGATGACGGTAACAGTAATTATAGGTCTAAGCTGAACGACAGCAGTATATATATATAGACAAGAGCAGTTGCTAATATACTTGTTGCGCCCTAGATTTGCACTTCCCTAGGCAGAGGCGAATGGACTACGGCTGCTTATCCAAGCGTGGGAGGTCTGGGTTTCGTCGTTAGGAGTCAGGACCCCCAGCTCAGGCAGCTTTACGTCATGCCTGTGGATCTCACTGACAACCACACTAAGGACACTATTACCAACATCCACACCAACAAAGTAACAGAATAACAGCGAAAAACACCGAAGCAGCAGTGGCAGCAACAGCGTTAAACGACCACCTCTAGCGAACGCTCTCTGGGAGTCGTCGCCGATTCAAACTCGTCGTTGTCGACGTCGTCGTACGTCACGTCCGCGGCGAGAGGACGGAACTATTTCTCACACGCGTGAGTGGATCGGCGAATGGGTGGGTGGGTGGATGTTGGGGGGTCAGTCAGTATGGGGGTATAGGGGGTCAGTCGAACTCGACTCTTCTTGCTCTCCTTTTTTGTATAGCCTGCTAGGCAGCAAGAATAGGAGCAGGAGCAGCAAGCAGGACCACCTAAGAGCACGGAGACCGAACGGAGGACCCGAGACGGGACAGCGGGAAGCGACGGGACAGCGGCTGACCTGCGCCCGCCAATAGAACTTTGCTATTTGGCCACTTTCGGCTCCTCGTCATTACCATCATGCTCTCATAGCAAATAGACGGCGGGCCAGA
Organism: Dermanyssus gallinae; assembly: GCA_003439945.1. Classification (NCBI taxonomy): domain Eukaryota; kingdom Metazoa; phylum Arthropoda; class Arachnida; order Mesostigmata; family Dermanyssidae; genus Dermanyssus; species Dermanyssus gallinae. The sequence continues at coordinate 327,221 of QVRM01002040.1, read as the reverse complement.
CAAACGCTGAGGCCAGTGAGTCCTTTTTAGTTGTTCCGTAAGGCTGATGCCACTAGTCTCACTCACTTGCTGGCTTGCACATAGCAAACGATAAAGACGCTCGAAGCAGAAAGAACCCCATGTGCCCATTCTCGTCCACTCTCAAGGTACGCCAGCCGCCGCCCGGGTACACCGATGGTATGCAGATATGCCACGATATTGGTTGGTTTGGTATAGTAAAGGTATCTCGTGTTCGGCACGGCCTAATTATTATTGAGTCAGTGCTCAAAGAAGGTGAAAAGCCTGTATGGTTGCGCCGATCTGTTGAACCGTGATACTGTTATATATATATATATATATATATATATATATATATATATATATATGTATATATATATGGAATATCGAGATGATCCGACGCGTCGACATTTGTAGACGCGCGGTATATGTGTGTGTGTATGCGTACATCTGGGGCCTGTACTATATGCATAGGGCGAGAGACTGTGGACAACATTCGGCAATGACGCTGTGCGCTGTAGCCTATTTCACCTACGAATTTCGACTAGGTGGCCGTTGTCACTGTTATTCTTGTTGTTGTTGCTGCTGCTGCGATTTTTTTATTGCTGTGTCAGTTGTTGCTGCTATTGCAGTTCTTACTGCTGCTGTTGTTGTTGTTAGCCCAATTATCGTCATCATAAGTCGTCATGAGAGTAGTATTCGACGAGCAGACTAGCCGAGACTAGTGCGGTACGTAAAGGTAATCAGAAAAAAAGAAAATATACGGACAAGACAATGCTCATATGCGTATATGCGCTACGCCATTTAATCGTGCAAGTCAAGACGACAAAGAAATAATGACGGCGACGATCGCAATAAGGAACAGGGGTTGTGTGATATATATATAAACATGTTGTATTTTCGATACACCTACACGCTCATTATTTTCCGTAATAAATTGTCTCGCTGTAACAGCACCGCGACCTAGTATACAGTACTAATTACAACAATATAAACGTTAGCAAATTACTAATGATGACGATAGCAAATAGTCCTTTGCCGTGTCCTGAACACGCGCAGCGAAACAACAATTGGGTCAAAGTGTCGGATTAGCAGGGACAGGAATTCATCAAGGGCGCTCTACTCGCCTCGAAACCTGCCTTCATTAGCCGGACCTATTACGGGAGTCCTACTCAATCCACTGCATCTATCATTATCGATATAAGAACCCAGCCGTGTTGTTAAGGTAGACAACAGACATAACAGTGCTGCTCGCACCGACCTTACCAAAACACACACACATATAAATATATATATATATATATATTCCGTTTTTTACATTATGACTAGACCCTAATTACATCTAAAACAAAAAGTCAAAATAAGGGTTTGCAAAGTCGAGATTTGCAAAATGTAGAGTTTTTCGTGCAGGGTCACGCCTCTGCATAACATGCACATATACGAGTATGTATGTATATGTATATATATAATTTTCTGCAATTTATAGTGCATGAGCAAAAAAAACAAAAAAAAAAGTTTGTGTCTAGATTCGATATATTATATCGCCTATAATGGATTAGGTCAACTATTATCCCGTACAACGATTGACATGCAAATACTCTTAATGTTCGCTAGTCAGCCGTGCGAATACGATGTCCGACGTAACGCGTCTTGTCTCGAACTTTCTCGCCCACTCAGCTAGACGTGCTCAAAAGGCCAAGGCGTTTCGATAGTTCGACAACTAACTTACTACTACTACTACTACACAAGAATCCTTTTAAACAGTCCCCGCAGAGTCAGGCGAGACAAGTGTCTAACAGCACATTCAAGTACAAACACACATAAAGTTTACTGACATTGACTCGCTATAGATCGCTAATCGACGTGAAGCTGTTCTCTGCTTCAGCGCTATGTGTACCCCAGTACACGCTGTCGCTTTCCCTCGATACATATATATATATATATATATATATATATATATATATAAATATATGTATATAAAATTTATATACATTTTTTATATAAATTAATTTTAAGTTTTTTTTATATATAAGTATTTTTAAGTCATATATATATATACTATATATATATATATATATATATATATATATATATATATATATATGGCATTTTATAACATGTCTATGCGTCTATTTGTCCATGAACATAGGCGTATTATGGGAAAAAAGTCTTGAGATAATGCTGGTTTTCGCATGCTGGTTATTTTATATATTTTTAGCAAACATCGATCGTTTCGAGAGTACGAGGAGTAGACCAGAGGACATCGGTGGTGATCAGCAGGCAAACGCTGTGAGAACGTGAGACATTTTTTCCCAGTCGTGACTCCGTCGTTGTTATTACTAGTACTCATACTATTACTACAGGTTCGACTGCTCTGCTGACGAGTTCTACTGCAACAACTCTACTGCAGGCAGTCCTGGGATCATTATAGCTGTCATCATGGGACTTTGGGCTGTTATAATGATTGTTAATAGTGGCGGTAATCTGTCTTTGGTCACTGCCCCTTGACCATCACCGGGGGTGTACTACTCCTAAAAACAGCAAGACCTAAAAACAGTCACAGAAAACGAAACGCGACGGAATCATGCCAAATGTAACGCCGTATATATATATATATATATATATATATATATATATATATATATATATATATACGAGATAATTACACGCAATCCATTGCTGATAGCATAGCCCAGACAGTACCAAATAGACAGATTCGTCTCGAATCATGACTGAGACAACAGTGGCGACGACGACGACAACAACAACAACCATTGAGAATCATTTACGTGGTTAATTAGTGCAACTAATTGGGCGTCGGTTTAGCGCAAAGCTGGTTTGTCGTTGCGATCGCACGTTGCCAAACATATGGATAGACGGACTGTTTGACTATCTAACGTGACGACATTGGAGTTGTACTGCTCCAAACCATTGCATACAGCTACTATAGTACGAATACACCTAGAGGTAGTGCAACGTTCAAAGACGCCAAAAAAAAACTAAAAGACAATACTTCGACAAGAAAGGTAAACCCAGCATTTGGCGTATATGCGCAAGAGCGTATAGACCGACATTAACACGTGCACATTAATGCGTATTTTTTGTGGCTTCTCTCTCGTCGCACATAATAGATACATACCTTTCTTGTCCGTCCGATTCATATATTTTTAGGTGTTTCTCTTCCAGATATGCCTCTCAGTATGTTATTTATCTACGTATACGTAAAAAAAAACACGTATCCATGAAGAGACAGAGCTGTATATATTTTCTATATGGGATTGTCTTTTCTAGACGGCAATTTTATCTAAATTCAGTAATTACTCATTGAGCTCCAAATGCTCATAATTACACAATTTTAACAATTATATATATTATTATATATATATATATATATATATATATATATATATATTAAAAACAAGGCAAACGCCACGAAGGAAACCAAAGTGGTAGTAGAATTCCCCAATAAACACATACGCTTTGTTGACCTTGTATTAATACAAGTACAATACCAATAAAAACGACAACAACAACACCAGCAACGCCAACATTAACATCAGTAGCGGCAGCAGCAGCAGCAACAATAACAATTTGCTTTTAATCCATGGTTTGTCTGAGGCGCCTGAAGCCCGACTACGACGAAGACAACGATACGGTGCTCTAATCGTTCGGGTCAATGCGCGGGTTGTGTTCTCGCTCTTGTTGTTGTTGTTGTTGTTGTCGTCGCTGCTTCTGCCTCTTCCACTGTTGTTGTCGTCGTCGTCGGTTTGATAGTTGGCTCTAATAGCAGTAATAGTGGTTGATGTAGTTGTAGTCGTCGTCGTCGTCGTAGTAGAAGTAGTATTATTATTCTTATCCGTAAGTAGCTGTAATGTCTAAACGTACAAACGCGAACGTCGTACGGCACCGGGAGCAACGGCAAGACAGCAAAGCGGCACAGACGATGAGGGTTAAAAACTGTGTGTGTGTATGCGTGTGCTTTGAAGGGCCGTAATCCCGTTTGGAGCCAATCATGTCGTAAAATCGCCACCAACCGTCCGTCCGTCTGTACATACATACGTACATATATATATATATATATATATATATATATAGATGAGAACGTAAATTCGCGTCACTAGCATTGGACAAGTGTTGGGCACATTTGACATTGGCAGGACTCTCTCTCTCTCGCTCTCTTTGACAACACGACGACGGAGGAGACAGACATGAAGGAGAGCGTTCATACACAGTCTATACAGAGAGGACGAAAACGACCGGATCAGCTAGAACAACAACAGCAATAAGTATAATAATAATAATAGCAACAATGAACAGTATATATATATATATATATATAACACCATTGCGCTGCTCGTCGAATCAACTCAAGAAACAATATCCAGTCCAAAACAACACCGATGCTCCACTTCCGTAAATCTTTATCGCTATAAGGCTTACCCAAAAATCTCGAGCCGGCGAACTGGGGAAAGACGCCAAGGATCATACTGCTCCTCTGGCTTAGCCCTCTAGGACAGGCTAGATCTTGACAAAGAGAAACCAAGTAAGCGCGACAATGAATGAAATATAGCGATTTATAACAATGGAGCGAGGAGGATTTATAACAATTTAAAGTAAACCACTGAAGCCATCGATAAACAACTCGAACAATCTGGCGTGTCAGGCGGGGAGGCCATTAGCCACGACCAAATAACACAGTGGATTCGCACATTAATATATATATATATATATATATATATACCCTTGACATGTATACCTAAATATGTCCAATGTGCAACTCTTGTTTGAAACACAATTATTGCTGTTGCTTTATCGTAAAGTCATTTTACTTAAATATGTACAAAAGCTTTGAAGTTCCTTATTGCTCCTCTTTAATTACTGTTGTGAAGGTTGGAGACCATATCATCATATTAGAAACACATTGATGCTCTGGAGCACATTCAGTCGAAAGTTATTGAAAGTGGGTGTGTGTGTGTGTGTATTGCTATTAAATGGAGTTCTGTGATGGATAAAATAGAACCATCCACTAACATAGCACTGTACAATGTCCGTGATAAACCCTTCTATTATCCTCGGTTCTACGAAATAAAGGTGTTATGAACGGAATCGAATTTGCGCGCCTGCCAAAAAACGTGGTTTTTCTCTCCCTCCCGCCTCTCTCTCTCGCCCTCCCGCGCGCTGATTTCCTCTCTCTTTCATCCTCCTTCCGTTTCCGCCGCCGCCGTCGCGTTAATACTCGATGCGCACGAAATGCGTTTAGTCGGCGTCGTATCCTGGAACTTCGAAGACAACCTGGCGACATGGCCGTGGCCGGTCAGCGTCCAATTGACGAGCGGCGGAATCTGACGCGTTCACTCCCAGGTCAGTTGGTGGACTACCGCACGGTAACAGCATACTCGCACTATTTAAGCACTATATATATATATATATATATATATATATATATATATATATATATATATATATATATATATATATATACATATGTATATATATATATACGCTGTGTGCAACTCCTTACGGACAAACGAACGTGTTATTCTAAAGCACGACAGCTAAGACTATGAATCTGTCAACTGTGATACTGTACTCCCCCCCCCTGTGTGAATATTGGTCGGAATCTTAGGGTCGAAGTCACAGCCAATCTCTCAATCACTACCCGGCAGAATACTGCTAAAGCTTGCTAGATTTCAGTTGACACTATTCTACATCTCGTACAGACTTGGCATAAAACATCCGAATATGTATACTATACACTGTCGAGAACACTTGTTTTCGATAAGCTCACGTACTACTCCCCCCACATTAGAACAAATGCTCGAACTTCTTCTTGAAACTTTGCAATACGATCATAAATATATATATATGTATATATATATATATATATATATATATATATATATATATATATTTATATATATGTATATATATATATATTCGTACGCTCTATCCAAGAGTCACATTACAGAGCCTCTGAAGAGACACAATAACAATGGCGACAGCGACGAAAAATAACATCAGCAGCACAGGTATCAAATTTGAGCGCCACTTGGACGCCAAGATGCGTGTTGGGGCTGCAGCATCGTGCTCTCAAACACGGAGAAAAACAAAACCAACCCGAACGAAACAACAGCAGCAGCAGCAGCAACAGCAACAGAACGCACGCAGACGGGAACAGTCGGAAACTATCTCACGGAGAAAGGCGATGATGGCGACCGACGATGCTGGTGATTTAAATGATGATGGTGGTGCTTCTGATTCTGGTTCTGCTGCTGCGCATGATAACGGTGGTGTAACCGTTACCACCGACGCCTCAAAGGTGCGCTGGCGCCACCAGGTAGACATAACAAGAGCAGCACATATCTGGCTGGATGCGTGTCCGTTATCCAACGGAAACAACGCCGCCGCCGCCGCTGCTGCGACCGATGAAAACAAACGTTGAATATGAAGAAACACAAAACCGTTTACCTTCCTTCTGCCCTCTTCTGCCGCTCTCCTGAACACGCCGGCTGCCTCCTCTACCTGCCTGGCAAATACTCACTAGAGTGTGTCAGAGTGTGGCGGATACGAGAGAAACCATAACACCAGCACACACAAAGCGCGTTTGTTTTCGTTCGCCGTTGTGTCGAAGTAGTGGCATCAGCAAAAACATCATCAACAGCAGCAGCAGCAGTCGTAAGAAGTTGTTGTTGTTATTGTATTGTTATTGTTGTTGTTGTTGCTGTTGCTGCTGTTGTTGTTATAATATATATATGATTTTAAAGAAGCAATATAGCACGCGTTAATTGTTAAATCTTGTTCTTGTAACTGTTACTGTTGTTGTTGTTGTTGCTGCTGCTGTTGTTGTTTTTGTTTTAATATATATATATATGATTTTAAAGAAGCAATATAGCACGCTTTAATTGTTAAATCTTATTCTTGTTACTGTTACTGTTGTTATTGTTGTTGTTGCTGATCTAGTTCATGCAGTTACCGGTACTCCGCTACTAGCAGCTACACCGTTGCCAACTCTATTGTTGTTGTTATTATTACGGTTATCGTCCTCGTTGCTAATGCGAATTGTTGTCTTGTCGTAGCATATCGTGACAGTTACGGCCGATGCTTCTGTTTCTGTGTTCGTTTTATCCTGTTTACTACCACTACTACATCTACTAATGCTGTTCTCTGATTTTTGCTTTCTCGTTTTTTCGTATCGTTTGATTGTGGTCGTAAAACCACGGGATTGTGCCATATATATATATATATATATATATATATATATATTAACACGCTATGACAATGAGCAGAAAAAAAATACGTTTGACTTCAAATTACGTTACACGGCAAAGTGCAATACGCACTCACGCATTTCCAGACATGATAGAGCTCATAAGGCCGATGCTTTGAGTGATCACTTCGGTTAATCCGGCTCTTTTCTCGTCTGATCCAACATGCCCAGTACCATCACCTCTAGAATACTACACGCCTAGCTCCCCCACATTGCTCAGCCCATCACGTTTTTGAAAGTACTCAATATCTCAGTTCTCCCCGCTGCCTGTTGATGCTTGCGGTGGTGGCGGTGAGAATAATGATATACTGTTATTGTTACCACTACTATAAATTAGCCATTCATCCATTGCAGCACGCCGTCATCTGCAATGAGCGCGCCGGTTTCTGTTCGACTTCATACGTTTTAAAGAATAGGTCTCCTATCCCGGGTGCGGGCATACGGGTGGCCCTTAAACAGGCCGCCCTTAAATTGACGTTTAGCTGTCCGTCCGTGCTTAAGCGCCTTAGGCAGACCGAGACTCGTGATCCCGGTGTACCTGGCAGGCAGGCGGGTGGTAGTGGTGGTGGTGGTAAACCGCCGAGACCTCTACATTGCCCGGCGGAGTCAGTTTTTAGTCGAGCGATCACCAACAGAACAATGTGATGGGTGTCAACAACAATAACAACGATTACACGCAGCACAGCAGTGTAACAGCGACAGCAGTAGCAGCAGCAGCATACCCAAAGGTAGAACGCTTACATCGCCCTCGCAAATTAAACCAGCTGAAAACAAGCTGGCCGGGCTGGGCTGTCATCGTGGTTTTATCGCCGGAAAAACCATAAAAGACGAGATGACGTCGATAAATCGCCCTCAATGGCCTATTACCTTTTAGCGTATATATATATATATATATATATATATATATATGGCAAAATCAACAATGATGGAGCACGTAACTGCGTTCCCAGTTCATGACTGCATGACTGCAGGACCTTACCCCGAGCTCCTGTAGCCGCTGTCGTTGTTTTGTAACGTTCTGTCATACTGGCTGTCTGCTAGAGGCAGACTCGCGGAGCGATTCCGCTCGACAACCGGAATTTAGCCAATCCGATGCGCTCTCTTTTCCCGATCTCGCAACCGGGCATCGTCTCTCGTCCTGCTCGCCGCACTTCGGCTATCGTTGTCTCCCGCCTCTTTTATCGCGGTGCGCATGGATGCATGCATCGTGTGTCGTCTAGAGCCGAACATTGACCAGCTCAAGCTGCATCAAAAGCAAGTGTTATCACCAACCACAAGGCAAGAAACACTGCAGCTGTAATGGTGGTGTATCTCTGTGTATGTAGAACACTGGCACTTACCAAACATGAATTGAACAAAAAGCCAAAGTTGTGTCCAATATATATATATATATATATATATATATATATATATATATATATATATATATATATATAAATATATATATATATATATTCAGGTACACAATCACCACTCTGTCTTTCGTAGGCTATTATTAGGATAAGACATCAAAACACACGCACACTCTCACAATAAATAGCGTCATATATCTTGCAAATACACATTGTTAGCGCTCGCCGAGAATGCCACCCTAAAGTAAACATACAAAAAAGCAATACACAGAATGTGCAATATTCTCTGACCTGGTATTCAGAGCGGAGCAGCAGCAGCAAATTTTTTCTAGACACTATCGGATTAGCGTGAACAAATCGCTACGATGGTAAGCTTCGTTGTGGGAGAAATAAGAACTATCTTAGAGTGAAACCAATTACACAACTACAGGCAGGCTTCTCCTAAGACGGCCCCCAGGAGAGTCGCTGCCGAAACAGGCAAGATTGCCACAAGGTTAGCCTCGTTTCTGGAGATCTCTCTCCTGAGCCGAGGCGCGTTTTTGTGAACTTCCGGAGGGTAGATTGGCGTTGGTAGAAGGTAATTGCCTTAATCCGGTTCGGATTAGTCTTGACTCAAATACTTCTTCCGTCGTCGTCGACGAACAGAACGCGTGCGTACCCTAACGGTGATAATGTTTAAGTGTAGACACATATATACATATATATATATATATATATATATATATTCGTGATACATTTATTCTCAGTGTTATACTTTATGTATATCACACATATCACGAAGGATTAGCTAAGCCAATGTACCTAGCAGGCTATATATATATATATATATATATATATATATATATCTGGAATTATAGCTACCACACATGCAACCAATAGGTACCGAACAACCGAAAAAAAAACACTTTAGATATTGCGAACGATATTACCAACGTTAAGGCAAAGAACTGCATTGCACTCAGAAACAACGCAGTACAAAGCAGTGTGCAATCGAAACGTTGCCTCAGCATATATACACACAAGCAAATATACACATATATATATATACAGCAAACATACAAGTCACAACAAAAACAGCACACACACTGAGACACATATTGTGCGATTCTGTTTGTCCCGCTGTCGGCAGTAGATTGCTACTCAAGCGAGTTCGAAGCGCAGCGACAAGTGGCAACGGGAGATAGCGTTTCCCACTTTTCCACTCCAAAGAGAATCCCGGATAGAACATCATCAGGTGGGGGAGAATTAGGGTAATCCTCTACATACCTCGGCCGAAAGAGCAGGTTGTTCTGCTCTTTCTCTCATCGTCACTTTTCCTGACGCTGTCCTGTTTTTGCATCTCTCTTAGTTGTTCGCTTCCCAGATATATGTACATACTATCATGCGACAACTGGTACAATACTAGTCTGTCTAGACTAGTCGTGTCTACTCAGCAACAAATTGAAGCGCATTGCATCGCACATTGATGCGCTTGAGGCTGTACGGAGGTTGCAGGCCGCCGCTACAGCTGGCATCGGCGAGGACAGTTCTCACAGGGAACCCGGGTGGCCCGTGGCCACTCACAGCCCCCCGTACGTCTTCGTTGGCCTCGCTTCGATGAGAAGAACAAGACATAGTGTCAGGTGGAAAAATACTTGCCAGCCAGAAAGAAAGAAATAGAAACTAATAAAAACAAGAACAACGCTGAGAGAGATGGTTGGAGAGAGGGAGGGAAGGCGAGAGAGAGCGAGGCAGAAGCGTGAGCAAAGCCGGGAATTCGACGTACTCGAAGAATTCGCACCAGGCGAGCATTGCCGCAAACACCATCGCTGTTGCTTATTCAGAGAGACGTAAACGTGCCGTTTTTCTATTTATGTAGCGTCGCAATGCGAAATATGTAGGTGTATATATATATATATATATATATATATATATTCATATATATATATATATATATATATATATATATATATTCAATTCCTCAACAAAATTCAGTGTGGGTTCACTAAACGAAGCACCATCATGTAGAGACTGTTTACATTTTGAAGGCTTGGTTTAGGGTTAGGTCCGTAGCGTTTTAACATTACAATTATATATATATATATATATATATATATATATATATATATATATATATATATATATATATATATAGAATAACGTATTCTAAAAAGTTAAAACTCTACGGATTTAAACCTAATCCAAGCCTGCGATGCATGTGATGAGTTTCTACATGATGGTGTTTAGTCTAGTGAATCGACACTAAATATTGTTGAGGGGTTGTATATCAGGGGTTTGTATCGGTGTACAGTTCGCATATTCTAGCCGTGCCATATTCGAGAGAAATTGGCATTATGGCCAGTCATTCAGTCATAACAGTTCAACAATTTACAAGTTAAAGCAATGCGAATTGTCCTGTGCACGATGCATGTGTGTGTGACCTTGGTGTTGTTCTCATTATATATATATATATATATATATATACATTCATCTATACTATACATACACACGCACACATGATCATGGCCGATCATGCCAAAAATGTAATGGGGCACATATGGGGCGAGATACATTTTACATACAAACAGAGACAGCGACAGCGAGAGTGCGAGAGAGAGAGAGAGAGAGAGAGAGAGAGACAAAAGCTGTCACAAGCAACGCAAGGCAAAGTTGTTAGCTTGGAGAACCGAGCTAACCCAGCTCAACGTGTGAACGAGTAATGTGCATCGCGTGTGAGCAGCGCGTTTGGCCTGCCTGCGTGGCATCAGTTGGCCTATGGGATATGTTGATGTAGTTGATGTGTCGAAGTCAACTGTCTCAAAGAAGTGGCGACATCAGAAGCAACAACAGCAGCAACAACAACAAGAAGGAGCGGATTAGGGGGAGCCAAAAGTATAGTAGTAGTAGACCAGTAGTAGTAATAGTAGAAGTAGAAGAAGCAGTTAAGTTGTGCTCGATAGAGGCCCGAATGTAATGAACAAGAGTGAGACCTGTAAGCGAATGTACCCGTAGGTGATGGTTTTGTTGTTCGTGGGTGATGGGTGGTACAGGTGGTGGTGGTGGTTGTGGTAGTGGTCATCGCTATGGTATTAGCAGAAGCTGCGTTGTCGTTTTTGTTGTTGTTGCTGGCTAATAGTGATGGCACTCTTTTTGTTGTTCTTTGTGAAGGAGGGTGAAGCAACAGTTACGCTCTGTTGCCACAAAAGAGGAATATTTCGCCTATTCCTCCACTCCTCGAGCCGTTTGGGACTCGAGCTCAGCGGTTGGATGTTGACGGTTCTCCGCCAAGACCCCTACGCACTAAACACGCCTTCCGCCAAGACCCCTACGCACTAAACACGCCTTCCGCCTTAAGCTTCACTCTCTATCTCTTTCTTTCTTTCTCTAGTAGGCCAGATGGGTATACCCTTGGTACTGTGGGCGAGGCTACGGCAGCATGGGCTAATGATGAGGATGACACATTATCATGATTCCAATAGCTATGATGAAGCTGATAATGATGATGATGATGATCGATGACTACGATGTTAATGTTGTTGTTGTTGGTGGTGGTGAGGGTGGTGATGATGATGATGAGGATGCTGATATTGCTGTTAATGATAATAATGATGATGATGACGACACGGCACTGATCATGAGGATGTTGATGATGATGATGATGGCGCGATGAGGCCAGTGCTAGCAGTAAGTACCCTGGCCTGCTGCCGCTGCTGCCTCTGCTAGTCCAAGGCGTCAAACGAATCCAATGATGTACAACAATCGATAGCTGTAGCATAACTGTGCGCTCGACGGTGTGTGTTCAGGTGCAGGAGCATTCAGAACGAACAGGCCAGGTCAGAAGTTCAGCTGAACGATGGCAGCAATAACAACAACAGCTACAACAACAACAACAACAGCCACAGCAACAACAGCTACAGCAACAACAACAATATCCATGACAACAACAACAACAACAACGATAACAACAGCAACATCGCCATAGCACATTAGGGGTGGTGCCAGCTCAAACAGCGGCAGCAGAGGCATCAGCAGCAGCAGCAGAGGCATCAACAAGCCATAAAGCCACCCCCCCCCCCAAGTCCCAGCAGCGCTCAGCCCCAGCGTCGGCAGCATAGCACCACTTGCCGTTACAAGTCACCACCACCTCCACGACCTCACCGAACACAGTGTCGAACAGTGTCTGTGTTCACCATGTATGCTGTGCATCGATCGATCCATAGATAGAGAGATATACAGAACAGACAGACAGGCAGACAGTTAGAGAAGTAGGTTGCTAGATAGGTAAATTCAAATTTGTTCACTCGGACGTCACACTTAGTCATGCGCACATGCCGCAGCAGCGGCAACAGTACACCTCAAACAGTGAGCACAAGAAAATTGTGCTCTTTCCTCCCTCTCTCATACACTTTCTCTTCTCTCTCCTATATATATATTTCAATTCTTTCCCTCTTCCTATTCAGTTTCTTTCCTTTTCTTTCACTCACTCTCTGTCACTATTTTTCTCTCGGTTGCTCGCTAGCTGCAGTAGCAGCAGCAACAGCCGCAGCCGCAAGCAAAAAGGCAGGCATGGATGATGATGATGATGATGCACTTCGGCACCTTGGTTATTTGCTGCTTCGCTTGCCTGCTTGCTTTTCTGCTTGTCTGCCTGCTTGTTTCCTTCCTTGGGAAGGATCTGAGATCTAGCCTCCTGGTCCTGGTGTTGGTTGATCGGACTGACGGACAAGATGGAGGGACGGGCGGTAGGTCGATCTTCACGCGTCGAGCGTTCGTTCTATTCATAGTGGTTTTGTTATTTTGTTGGTCGTCGTCGTCGTCGTTGCTATTGTTGTCGTTGTTGTTGTTGTTGTTGCTGTTGTTGTTGTTGTCGTCGTCGTCGTCGTCGTCGTCGTCACCGCCTTCTTTCTGCTCTTGTTGTCGACGTCTATCTGTCTGTATGTCTGTCTGTCTGCATGCCTGCCTGCCGGTCGGCCTATGCATCTTGCCTCGACTCTACTCGGCTCAGCTCGACCCGATACATGAGCATGGACGACGATGACGACGACTACGACGACGACGACGACGGACACGCTGAGGATGGAGGGGTAGCTTCTCCAACTACCCCACTAGCAGCAACTAACAGAAACGGAGGTGGTGGTGGTGGTGGTGATGATGGTGGAGGCAGCAGCAGCGGCAGCAGCAGCAGCAGAAGAAGGAGGGTAGTCGACACCATCGATACTATAGACGATCGTCGTCGTTTTTGTTTCTTCGTTGTGGTGGTGTTACTACTACGGCCGAAGAATCAGAGGAAGAAGCACCAGCAGCAGCAGCAGCGTCAGAGAACGCAGCCACAGCAACGAGCAGAAATTTCTTTTCATGTTGTTCACGAGGGGCAGGCAAACAGGCCTAGCGCCCCGTTGATCGTCGTTGTCGTCCGTCGCCGTTGTCCGAGTGGGGCACAGCCGCGACCAGCGATGATGCTGTTGCTGCTGCTGCTGCTGAGTGCGTAGTGATGGTGTTGAAGATGACGGTGGTGGTGATGGTGGTGGTGGTGGTGGTGGTTGTGTCTCAACACCACCACCACCACCATGATCATATTCTTCATCTTCATGTTGCTTCCCCTCCCTGCCATCCCTGCTAGCTAGCATCAGCGGGGAGGGAGGGAGGGCGGGGGGAGAAGAAAACGCCAAGAAAAGCAGAAGACGAAGACGAAGAAGAAGGATAGGAACAAGAAGAAGAATAGGAACAAGATCGGCACAATCTGCACTCTGAACGCTTCGACACCCTCGAAGAAGACGCTCGTGGTGGTGACCGAGGACAGCGAGCGAAGAGAAACGGAGAAAGGGGAGGAGGCAGGAGGAAAAGCAGGAGCAGCACGAGGAGAAGATGAAGAAAAGAAGAAGATGAAGTAGAGGCAGGCGAGAGATTTGAGGTAGAAAAAGAAGAACATGAAATAAAGAAAGAAACACACGATGACGATGACGACGATGAAGAAGAATGGGAGCAAATGCAGCAGCAGCACCAGCAGCAACAACAACAACAGCAACCACAGCAGCAGCAGCAACAACAACAACCATTGCTGCCTCTCACTGTTGGTGCTGGCGAAGCACCCGGGGCAACAGCGGTTCTGTACGAATACACTCATAGCAACTTGTACTGCTACGAAGGCTACGCGGCGTCAACAAACAGTCCTATAGCGGCCGACGTGCGTTGCGGCAGGCAGCCGTAACAACAACAGCAGCAGTAGCAACAACAACTCGAACAAGCGGAGATCCAACGACTGAAGTCCATCTGTGCTAACTAACTGCCGGTCACTCTCTCCGGACCAACCTGACGAGGAACGATGTCGATTTTGAGAAAATTAAAAATAACAAAACCAAGGAGAATAAGAAAAGAGCCAAGGTGATGTAGCAGTAATCGCGTTAGTAGTAGTTGTAGTAGTAGTAGTAGCAATAGTGGTAGAAATCGTATTGGCAGTAAGAAAAGAAAAACAGAGTCGACAGCGTCGTCACAGAGTTCAACTTTGAAACTTTCGTCGCCTTTCCGCACATCCCCCTCCCACCGCGCTTGAACCAACCGCGACCAACGCGTTATTCACACTGACAAACACTCCTAACTAGTCACATCTAGTTAGTCTTCTAACTAGGTAGATTTAGCTGGCTAGCACGCTGGGTGGTTGGCAGGTTGACTTACAGCTCTTACAGATACTGGTGGTTTTGAAGCTGCTGCTGTTTGTCACTGCTCCAGCCAATAACAAAAAACCCAGATCAAGTGTATGAAGTAAGTATATATATATATATATATATATATATATAGACTTGCATGTAAGCATACAGGTGTGCTTGTCTGTCTGTCTGAGTGCGTGTGTGTGTTAATACCGAACGAGAAACTACCCGGAGCGACAACAATCGTCAAGATGCAGCAGCACCAGCGATAGCAGCTACAGCAGCAGTAGTATTGGCTACCCCGGTAGAGTACTAAGAGTAGTATTATATATATATATATATATATATATATATATATATATTGTGTACTAGTAGTAACCGGGTTGGGAAGCTGGAAGGGAATTTAGAGGGGTAGTGGGAGTCGGAGTAGTAGTAGTAGTAGAAAAAGAAAACGTACAAGAAGAAGAAAAAGAACGAGGTGTTAGTAGTAGTAGTAGTAGTCGTAGGCGAGAAGAGAGATGCAATAGAGACGACGATGCAACAAAGATGCCCCCAACAACAAAGCGAGACGGTCCGAAAGCCTCACTAACGGACGGACGGATGGACGCGGTATAGACGCAGAACACGCTCTCTCTCTCTCCCTCTCGCCCAGAGGGTTCGCCCGCCTAAACCCACCCCGGCCGACGAGACGGCCCCAGACCCCCTCCCTCATCGGGGGGGGGGGGGGGGCAATAGGTCGATCCATCCATAGACCGATGCGTCGATTCCACTTTGCGACGACCGCTCTGCGCTCTGTCTACAGCCGCTCGCAGTCAGTAGTTCAACATCGGCAATATCGACACGGACCTCGACGGACGACCAACGATGACGACGACGACCATGATGACGGTAGTAGGTCCTAGCTACGACGCCCGTTGCTTTTAAGCACACACTCTCGCCAACACACCCACACGAATATATATATATATATATTGCCACAAATATATACCACCACACATCACTAGCGAGAGAGAGAGAGAGAGAGAGACAGAGAGAAAGAAAAGCACGGCGAGCGGGAGAAAACGAGAAGACGAGACAAAAAGACGGTGAAAGATCCATCCGTACTACGGAACAGCAAACAACGACGGACGAAATCGACACGATCGGTCGAACGAACGAACGAAACAACGAGCAGGCGAAACGAAAGTTTGAAGGCATAGCCGAGAGAACAATAGAGCACACACATAGAGACAGTGAAAAGGTCGGAGAGAGATTTATAGGAACAGGGAGAGAGAGAGAGACAAAGAGAGAGTGAGATAGGGAGAGAAAGGAGGCAACGACGAGATGTAAGGAAAGTGTGATATATATATATTTATATATATATATACAGAGAGAGAGTAAGGGGGGAGGAGTGCCGTTGCAGCAGATACTCGGCAAGAGAAGCAGCAATAAACGGGAGCGGATACGAAACTGATGATGATGATGATGATTTAAAGCCAGGCGACGAGTATTGCCCCCCTGATGCGTCCGATACCAGTGGTACAACCACTATTGCTACTACGACGACGACTACTACAGTTCCTACTTCTCCTGCTATGCGAACAACTAACTACTGGTACGCTTGCTACCGCCAACACTATCAGAGGCGTCAATTTAAAATTAGGCGAAGAACAACACATGAAACAAGCATGTAGTGTATCTTTCTCTTCCATATATATATATATATATATAGATATATTTCTCTTCCATATATATATATATATATATATTTCTCTTCCATATATATATATATATATATATATATTTCTCTTTATATATATATATATATATATATATATATAGATATATTTCTCTTCCGTATATATATATATATATATATACTAGGCAGAGAAAGAGAGCTTGCCAGAAGTTACCATGAGCCTGGCCGCTGACCGAAAATAACAGCATGTCGAGATCTACAGTGCGATACTGACCAAGGCACTTCGCGGCAATCCGCGACACGGCTCTCATACGACGGCGGAAAGAACGGCGAAGAACGGTCGACCTCAGACTGCAGCCAGGCCAAGGCCTACCAGGACGACAGGCCAGCAAAGGAACTCAGCCGTCTGAGCCCTGAAACGAGGCCGCTGAACGGGCAGCATCGAAAGATCCTTCTACCGTCGACAACGAGAAGCCAAGCAGCAAGCCCGGCTTAGCTTAGATGAGACACTTGACTGCTCCACGAGACGCAGCAGAAACCACACCTATGGCAGTCTGCAGTGACATAGTACAAGTAAGGCCCCCGACGCCGCCGCCACTCGTGTCCAGTCGGCGGACTCCAGGCAGCGAGCGCCCACTTGCGCCCACTTCCACGCACGATCCTTCCGAGTACTCATGCCACGATCCCAAGGACACTGCCGACACTCTCCTAGCGTAGGGCAGGTCGAAAGAAAAGGAGGGGGAGGAATACAAGAATGCAGTGGAGATGCGAAGAAGCGCTGAGAAATGCACGCATTGGACAAGCGCGGAGAAGCGCTGAGGAATACACGCATCAGAGAAGCGCGGCAAAAAATAGATCACCGTGCAGGACGTGACAGAGTCCATATGACTCTCCATTCCCGGGAATCAAAGCACCCAGCCAACGGACAGCATCTGTGACACAGGCCTCCAACCGGCAACAGCAGTGACGTCCCACTGTACGGCCCTCTTGAATAGATAGATAGGTAGATACCTTTATAGCACCGAAAACAGCCTGCGGCGTGGAGACAACAGTCCATCATATCGCGTATTTCAAGATTTATGGTGATAAACCAAAAGGCAACCAAGAAAAATTGCGCGTATAGATTTCTAACGACCTTTCTGGTCGGCCGTGCAAATCTAGATTGTCGAAACAAACAAAAAACAGACCCTCCCAGGGAGCAACATCATGAACCCCGCGTTTGTTGTCGCTGTTGTTGCTATTACTGGAGTTAACTCCAACTTCTCTGAATAAGGCAACGGTAAACGATTCTGCAGCGGGCAAATCTATTGGCGATAGACGAAAGTGGGCCAACCGCAGCAATAATAGCAGCAACAACAATATCAACAAAACAACAACAGCCACAACAAAACAACGACAACAACAACAATAAAACTAAATCAACTACAGCAACAATGTGATTAAGCGACACCTGCAGCCTCCGTCGCTGGCGCTTCTACTACTGCTGCCACTGCCACCGCCGACGATTGATGAGCCAGAGTACAGCTGAGGTCAGAGAAATAAGGAGAACTGCTACCCCACAACCCCACAACAGAAGTCATCAGACCGTTACCCCAACTTGACTTGCCCAATTTCTGCTCGCGCAACACGCTACCCGCCCGGCAGTGAGTTGATGAGGCGTTAGACAGGCGTTAGCCCTCACGTCGCCAACAAAGTGGCGAGGAAGGCCGACAGAGCAAAGAAGTGCCCATACGTGGTGGGCCAGGTGTCGAGCGGCAGCGGGCGGTAAACACACATAAATAAGCACTTGTAGCCAAACACACATAAATAATAAGCACTTGTAGCCAAACAAAATATGTAGCAACAGTAATTGAGTATCTACGCGGTCGCAGCGACAACCACCATCTTCTGCCGTCGTTATCGTCCAGCCTCCTTATTGTGGTCATCTCATACGACCCATGAGAATGCTATCCGTCGCTATCGACCCAGTCACTACCTTCGCTTTCCTCCGTCCCTAATCTGTCTTGGTTGTCACATATGCATGTGTGCGTACGTTGGTTGATCTTTAACGTCGCGACATATACTATACAAAACGGCTACTGAATTCGACATACACAAAATAACAGCTCTTAGCTCAATAGGTCCTAAGAAGCAAAGCTCAATATGCCCCAAGAGGCAGCAACAGCAGCAGCAACAATAACAACAACAACAAACTACGCGAATCATTCCGAGTCGATCGAAGAGGCTTGCCTCGTCACCGACAAACAGCGAAACCGGCTGCACGCAGATCAAGCTCCTAAGGCAGGGCACGCTATAGACGCGAATTACTCTCCGACCGGAAGCCCGATGATCGTTAAGTAAATGTCAGACTGTACATTGTTCGTTCCGCTGATGGAGTGCAAACGAGAGGATAATTTTTACGCTAATTGTCGCGATCCGGATCGAGCGTTCTGCGGGCTTAAGGCTGAAAAGCGTTCTCTTCTACACCTACATCTTTCTCGCTTTCTCCCTGCTGTGTCCCCTTCTCTTCCTTCCACCCAATGTTTTAGTGTCCCTGGTCATTCCTTGGTGTTTGTATCGAGACAGGCGACGCGCGCTGCACAGGCAATTTTTTTGCATAAAAAAAAAGAAACACGCCAACAGGAGACAGAGGGAGAGAGCGCTTGTCTGGTCGTTCTTTGGCCAAAGACCTACTACTAACTCTTAGAAAGTAAAAATGATCTGGCTAGGCGCCCCTGATCCCTGACGTTTCGGAAACGTCGGAGGACGTCCTAGAAGAGCACGGAGACATCAGCATCAGACGTAGTAGCAGCCTCAGTAGTACTCTCCTATTACAATGGATGAGGTGTGGAAGACCATCAAGAAACGCCGGCTGTGAAATGCAACGGACCCGGACGGTATCCCAGGAGAACCTGTCAAAATGCTAATTCGGAGTCGCCCTGCTGTTCTTTGATTATTATTACGGAGCCCATTCTGCGCGATCGGGTAGTTTTCCTGATTGCTGAAAGAAGGCCTACCTAGTCCTGATTCCTGAGACCTCGACTCGATCGCCCTCACTGTCACTTCTCTGCTTTCCGACCCATTAGCATTCTACTTAGTAAGACGGTCAAACATTGAATCCATATAAGGCTGACGAAGAAACTGGACGACGAGAAAGCGATGTTGAAAAACTATACCGGCCCTCACTCAGGCCATAAACACGTGACGCAATTTACCGTATTTTAATTTTAGGCGAAACCCAGGGGGAAACTTGTAAACAAGATCTTACTGACATAAAAAATGCGATTTGCTCTATCGCATGACACTACATAAAAGATGCACTGGCATTCCTTTATATATAGCTTTATCCTAGATGCCATAGTTGTATCGCAGGATTCCATTCTGGGCCCAACTCTACGAAAAACTGCTTACGACCATGTCCTGCGTCTTCCACATCTCTCAATGTTAAATCAATAGTTTACGCAGATGATCTAGTTATCGTCATTACGCCGCGTGAGGCAAGTTAGTTGAAAAGCACAACAAATGACGCCCTGGAAGACACAGCCGCCCTGACCCTCTCAGCATGGGCTTCGCCTAGCCCCACTTAAAACGGTGGCAATATTTCTAAACGGGCAGAAGCCCCCTCCCCCCAGCGAAAACTAGATAGAAGTATAAAATTATCTCCTCTCCAGTGACGCAAATTACCTGGGGTACTCCCAAATACCGGCCTGACGACGGGCAACCCCACATTAGCACACTACGCGGCCGCCCTGACCACCGAAACTATAACATATACGTCTGAACAGTTCTCGCGCCACTGACGACCGGAGATGCCTCCTGGCAGCGGTAGTCGATCGCATCATAGCATCTATACGGAGCCGCGATGTGGCAGCTTACGGTTACACGGGTTACATGGCCGAGGCGGCTCGTGGATAAACGCAGAGGCCGTTGACCCTCAATACAGCTAGAGCCAACAAAACTGTGTCCATCCGCCGTTGCAGTCCACGTATTAGCCGCCGCGCAGATCATATGCGACCTACGACGGGGATTGTGGAAACCGCGGTCCGTCAAGCCGACCCCTCACTATATCTCTCTCCCTCTCAGGTGCACGCACGACGTCAGACAGTGGCCGCAAAGAACAACATAGGCCTTGTTGTTCTTTCCAGTCGGGTTGGTTATTGTTATTATATTTTCTATTATATCAGCTGCAAGCGCGTTGTTCAAATTCGGAAGCGATTACTTTCCTACCCACTGACCCAATTGCTTACGAACAGAGGGCACTTTCCGAACATACATTTGCACCGTATCGGACGGGCTCTGTCGCCAGTATGCATTCTCTCTGTGACTCAGGAGAAGACGTGTTCACTGTGCATTAGCTGTGACTCAGGGGAAGGAGACGACGACGTTCGAACTATGCACGGCGTTGAACGATAGAGCAAGCGCAACTGGCGCGGCTATTTTGAATAGCAACTCCATGTAGCATGCAAACAAATGTCAGAGGCACTCTTGAGAGACACTTAACGCTGAAACATCATTAAGAACTTAGCAACGATCATCATCATCATCAAAAACGGAACTACTTAACGGTACAAATCGCAACGTGTGCTTTGCCCACGCAATCCGCAGTAGGGGTTGAAGTATTGATAAGGGTCGGTACCAGCCCCCGTCTCATCATGGTAAGACGTTTTTAGTAAGTTTTGTGTCAACAACATGGCGGCATCGCGTCACCCCAGACTACCCCCAGAGCACTGTGCCTGGGGGCCACTGCACGCCACTGGCACATGACACCATGTCGCCGCAATCATCCCGATGTATACGATAGATGCGCCTTACAGTTACCGGTTGAGATTAAGATGGAGACGATATATGGTTATGCGACGGGCATTCAACGTACACGTTTACAATAAAATGTTCTTTGCCGAAAAGCTGCAACACCGATGACGACACCATAGCCGCTGACACGTGCCGTGCTGAAGACGGAGGATTAGACCTAGAAAGGGCTGTTTATTATTGGTTAGTTCTCCGTGGACCGTGGCCGTCTTAGAGGATGATGATCTTGGTTGCTTGTCTCGTAACGCAAACACTGGCGAATTCGCACACGGATTAACAGAAAGAAACGAATAACATGGCGGCATCTAGCAGAAGCCGCAGAAACTGCAACAGTCAACCCCGTAGACGCTCACGTAGGCGATTACACAGCGACAATTAAGCGAACAATGATCGCCCTATCGCAAACTCTCTATCTATCTATCAATCTCTCTCTCTCTCTCTCTATATATATATATATATACGTAACCCATACGAGTGCGCATACGGACATCGGTCGTATATCGTCGGAAAATTGCTGTACACGCAAATGCCGTACTACTTACTACTAATACGGTGCTCGGTTGCGTTTAATGACCAAACTAGCCATTGCCATTCTGCTAATGGTGCTGGGCGGGGATTGCGGCAATGCTGGCCGCTTTGTGTTTTTGTTTTCGTTGTCGGGCCTACATGTACAAAATGTAGCACATGCATGCAACCGCCTGTACAGACATGTACGTAATAGCACATAAAATAATAATAATAACAATAATACGAATATACGCGTTACATAAATATATATATATATATATATATATATATTTGGCGGGCTAATAGAGTGGGGAGATAGTTGGCAAGTCTAGACGCCAGGAATCCGCAGTTGCACCCAGGCGCGACATATACCCAGAAGCGTTGATGGCTCTAAGGATTCTGAGGCTTGCGTTAAAACCAACTAGTATATATATATATATATATATATATATATATATATTTCGACAGCATCCACTGAATATGCTAGCACATTTTCTGTATAACATGACAATGCGTTTATGCGTCCTGAAAATACGAAAGCGTAAGTCGGTAGTAAAATAGCCTACTAAATCGTATAAGGTGTCTGCGTGATTTTCGGCGTTTATATAACCTGCTGGTGATTTGCAGTGATTTTATCCACTTACGTAACACTTCGGATTAACTCCAAACGCTAACGAGACTCTTATATTATTGTCGAAGTTGCTACGGTTGTGCAGTCGTTGTTATGGCTTTTATTGCTGCTGACATGACATTTTCTGTGCAAACAGAACTTCCCTGGCCGAGTTCCGCGGCACATGGCACTCGCACGTGATTTTACGTCAATGCAATGCGTAATGCATTCCTGGTAAGGCAGGAATCTCCCTCGGAAGCGGAATTCTTGCTCGAGAACTTGTGACGTACCACGTACGCTGCTCCCTACTTACCAGCATCACCAACAGTACTTGCAAACTTAGCAGCCTCTCTTCCTTCCGAATCGGTTGACCCCTTGGCGGACCCTCTATACCCCTATCTGGCATTTAGCATACATTTTCATGTTTCTCCCTTCTGATATTTTAAACGTAGAGCCATCTCTTTCATGACGTACCAGCTAACAAAAAATGTAGCATTTTCTGCCGCTGTTTACGCGCAGTGCTCTCGAATATATTCCTCAAGCGCCAATTTTGGCCTCTTTTATCTTCCGTAATTGTTGCCTGTGATCAGCCTCACTTGGAGGGAGCACCGCCCTTTATTTCAACTCAGTTTAACTAGTACATATCCCTCGGGGGGTGAGAAACGTCCATCGACTTTCGGTGGCTGCGGCAATCCGGCCAATCTTCAATATTACGATTCTCCCAAAGCTGTTGCGCAACCTGGACACCAGCTGGAGCCGTGTTTTGCAGCACAAGGTTCGTATATGAAATAGGTTTTGTGGAGATTCCAGTAAAGCGCGAGGCTGCGATAAATACCTACCTCTGTTGGGGACACTACCTCTTGTACAAGTACCTGGCCTTCGACTGACAAGGCCGCTTATCTTACCAATCAGACAATTCATGGTCAGCTGGGAGACAAAAACCATATTACAGACCAGAAAAAAGCTCTCGCTTCGCTGAAACGGTAAATAGCGCGGTGCAGAAGACAACAAAGAACTGGCATCTCGTCAACGTCAGATTCTCGTCGTCACTCCATTCTTGCCGCCATCCGATACTAAACCTAGCGACTTTTTCTTTTCAATTGCGTTGTCATCAACAGTACCGCCATCGGTCACAGACAATCTCGTCTGCTATCAAGCGCTTGTTTCAGTTGATCCAATCTCGAAGAAGTGCGCCGATACGGAAGAGGTGTCCCAAAAGTGCTCGCTTATGCCGGCATAAAGCAGTCTCAAATTCTAGTGTTCAAACTAAGAGTCTAGGGCTGGAACGACGTTCGCAATCGCCTCGCGAAAATAACTCCAGCGCAACTGTTTTAGCAGCAATATGACGAAGAGAAACGCGTTAACGTAGCTGTTCGTACAAATATTCCACTTAGTGTGTGGTGAATTTACGACACGTTTTCCAAGTAAAGAGCCACATACGGGTCTGTGCACCGCCATCAACTGCAGAATGTTTCACGATGTGAAAATCAGAGGAATGATTTTAGGTTGGGCTGTTGTTCGCTCCCGGGTGTTGTCCAAACAACCTCCCTTAAACGACGTTTCTAATTCTAGGGAGTTCTCCGGTTGGACGTTAAACTTCCGTCGACTTAATTATACGTTGAGACACGATAGCGAGCGAGTGTACTCACGATAGTAAGCTACGAACTGCTCCACGGCACTGCTTGGTCAACGCAAATGCAGTAAAACAATATTCATATATAATTCCCTATTAAAGAATACTGAAAACCTGGGTAGAATCGGGCTAGTTCAACAAATTGGCAGGACACTAATTAATCCTTTGCGACAACCCATACATACATGCATGCATGGGCCTGTGTTATGTGCGTACCACTTGTTGCTTAAGCGTGAAACAAAAGTTCGTCTCGATGCACAGCCGGACGAAGAAAATAAGAAGAATAAAAAACAGGCCAATAAGTAGAGCAAACTCAGACTAGACTCGACGAGAGGAAAAATACCGCCCTATAGTATATATATATATATATAGATATAGTACGGGGACGTTATCTCGGCCAGATCGGCCAACCTTACTCTCCACTACTCCCCTTTCTTCCCGAAAGTGTATCGCTTTTGTCCTAGCTATTGCTGTTAGGGAAGTGAAGCCACGTGAGGACAAAGTCCCGCACTAGTGCGGGACGTGAGTACACAGCGTTCTCGCGTACTCGCAGCAGAACAGAGCGTAGCGCCTAGCGGTTCGACGAGGCGATGGCTAAATCTGAGTGTCGTCTACTACTTACAGTCGCTGAGTCCAGTTGGGCAGGTCCTGGGGCACGGTGGTGAGGCCTTTGCGACTGCAGTCGACGAACTGCTCGAGGCAGGCGCAAAGGGCCGGACAGAACATGTATTGCGCCCGGACGTCGGCTGGCGGGACGAGCAGGAACATCGTTGCAACCCCCGACAACGACAGGAACAGAACAAACTGCGTCCACCGGACCACCCACGCAACTGAGGCGATCATCATATCGCCGCCCCTGCTTCAGGCCTCCTGCCTGCCTGCTCTCTCTCTCTCTCTGTTGCCCAGACCAAACAGTCTCTTGAACAACCCCCGAGCGAGAGAGAGAGAGAGACCCTCCTCGGCCTCAACTAGTCAACACCACGTTCGGCTGTATTCACGTACACACACATATATGTATGAGAGACACGCGAGCGACAACACATCGAGTGTCCTTCAATCTTATCCACAGGATTCACGCTGCACGAACGCACACACAGACACACAATAGCAATATACAGCAGGCAATATGTGGATAGCCTTCACTATGTTTATTTAGGATCTCTCCTACTCTCTCGCTGGCTGGCTGGCTGGCTTCGACGTCGCGTCGAGGCTTCGCGAGGTCGAGGTTTCGCGCGTACTATGGTTGTTTACGTAAACATTCGCGAGAACGCGCGCTATCCACGCGGGGCACGGAAAAGCGTCGTTGTTGTTGTCGTCGTCGTCTTCTACGTCGGCATTTCTTTCATCCGCCGAAGCACAGAGTATGCAGAAGATACAAATACACACAAATACACGCACGCACAGGTAAACATGGAACGATGGAACAAACGACGAATGGAAAAAGGGTGTTGTCGTCGTCGTAATTGTTGTCGTCGTAGTGGGTTTTTTTTGTTGATGGAGAGTTTGTCGACAACTTAGAGACGAACTGTTGTTACTCCATTTGTCGTAATGCTTGCTTCTGGCTGTTGGTAGTTGAAGTTTCTTGTAGTCGGTGAAGGAGTACAAGTCGTTGCGTTATTGCAACAAATGTAGCAGCAGCATCAGCATCAGCAGTCCTCCAAATCGAGGGTGTTGCTATTTTGGGTCTCGTTGTCGTTAATGCTCTTGCTGTTTCTGATGTTGTTGTTGTTGATGCTGCTGCTGCTGCTGTGGTTTCTTTACTAGATGTATCCGGGTTGGTTAACACAAAACACACTGACTTCAACTCGGACGACAATGAAAGCAACGAGAAGAAAAGGTGAAGGAGAACAACGATGAAAGACGATAATGAAGCTGAGCTAATTGCTAACTGAGATGATTGGCGTTCCTCATTCAACGTGGTGGTTGTTGTTGTTGTTGCTGTTGCGACTTTTGCTGCTGCTGCTGCTGTTGTTGTTGTCGTTGACTTGCTCTCGCAGATACTACTGGCAATATTGTTGTTTCCGCCGTTGTTGCTATTCTTGCTATTGTTGTTGTTGTCGCAATTATTGTTGTCGTAGCCGATGTTGTTGCAAGGACTATTGCTGTTGTTGCTGTCGTCCTTGTCAATGTCGTCGTTGTCGTCGTTGTTGTTGCTGTTGCTGCTGCTGTTGTTGTTAATGCTGCTGCTGTTGTTGTTGTTGTTAATGCTGCTGTTATTGTTGCTGTTGTTGTTAATACAGCTGCTGGCGTAGCTCACCGTCGACGTGGGTCGAGCGTCAGAGAGAACCGCGCAGAGCACAACACCTGCTTGCTGCAGCGCGTCTCTACGGAGTACGGCGCTGGTGCTGATGCTTGCAGCTGTCGTTGCCGCAGTAGTAGTAGTAGAAGTAATCGTAGTCGGAATCGTAGTCGTATTAGTAGTCGTTGTAGTAGTGGTGGGCTGTAGTAGTCGAAGCGACAGCAACGTCGGACCGAGCATTGTCTGTCGAGCTCAGTTGTGCAGCGACGCCACCGCAGACACCCCCGCAACCGCTTCGAGCGCCACCGTCGTTCACGCGCGACATGGAAGCCACATGCTGCAGCTCCCGTTCCGTTTCCACTTCTGGATCTCCCTCTCTCCAGGCTCTGCTCCAGGCTGACTGACTGACCAACGGACCAATTGATGATGACCTTCTTCTTCCTCTCCGATTTCTTCGTCGCTTTCTCTGTCGCGTTTGTCAAGGCGCTGCAACTTCTAGACCTTGTAGGTGAACCTGCACCGGGCAACCTCAAATGTCAGCAACAACAACAATAGCAACAACAGCCTTGACCATCGTTGTTGTCGTCAACAACAACACAACAAGAACAACAGTCAACAACAAGAACGAATCACGAATTACGACCACTACCACACTCGCTGATGACGGTGACGACGATAACAGTGACAGCTTCTTCGTGTCTATCCTATGCGCATGTTGTTTCTGTGGTGGTGGTTGTTGTTGTTGTTATTACTCCTGGCGTTATCGATGTTGTTGTTGTACTTCTTGCTGTTTGTGCAACAACGATGCCCAGGACACTGACAATCAATGACGACTCAAAACATCGACGTCAGGCTAGGGATCTACCTCACCAGCAGCATCATCTTCATCACCATCATCATCACAACCTCTTCCTCCAGACAGTCAATCACGCACAGACAAACAGCTACGAAACTCTAACACTTGTCACTGGCTCGGCAACACAGAGAGGGAGGTATTCACAGAGATATGCATAGAGAGACAACTCGACTCGCAGACAGACACAATAAATAGCTCCTCGATTGGGCCGCCCGCCACGCTGAACAACACTGATTCGTCGAGCGGAATTAGCGACAGCTCCGTCGACATCGAGGACAATGGCAGAACCACCACTACCAACCACTGTGTGGTTGGTTACGTGCGCTATTCGCCGTCCCAGCAGCAGCAGTAGCTTCGGTAGCAACAGTAGAACTTCGCGTGGAGATTGTTGACAACGATGATGATGGTGTTCGTGGTCGTGGTAGGGAAGTCTCCACAAATACAGTCAAACTAAAGATAGCTTGTCATCGGCGGGGGACCTAACTAAAGAATAGTAGTTGTCATCGACGGCGGGGACCTAACTAAAGAATAGTTGTCATCGACGGCGGGGACCTAACTAAAGAATAGTTGTCATCGACGGGGACCTACCTATTACTACTACTACGTTTGACAACTGTGGCACACTGCTCACACTAATCTAGCAGCTGCATCATCGCCAGGTTAGACGACAACGACGACGACCACAACAGCAGCATAATCATCACTATCACTACCACCACCACCGTATTATCATCCTCGTCTTTCTGTACGGACGTCTGTCTCTCTGTCTGTCTGTGTGCCTTATGCGCTTGTCTATCCGCCTGCCTGCCTGCCTCTACCTCGGCACAGCGAGAACTACTTACTACTACTAACTACTACTACTACTACTACTGCTCTCGCCCTTGCTGATACGGTGGTGGTGGCGCTCGCTCATGCGACTCTGAGCGGAATGCCCGCTGCAGCCGCTGCTGCTGCTGCTGTAGTTCACCGTCGGCCCGTTGGTGGCGCCACTGTCAATGCGGTGTGCACTTGGCACCGCACCTCCTCTCCCTTGGAGCCCCGCGTGAGTGTGGCGCCAAAATTCAAAAACGTGATGGCGCCAGCCGTGGCGGCTACGGAGGCGGCAGCGGCAGCAGCAGCAGCGAGAACAGCAGCAGCAGCAGCAACAGCTCTAGCGGCGCTGGCGAACGTGGCGCAGTAACCACCGAGTCCGCGCGTTAACTGATCACGGGTTCTCCTTCTGCTTCTTCGTGTTCTTGTTTTGCTGCTTTTCCCTCTCCTTTCTGTTCTTCTTCTCCCTCTTCTTGATATCCATCTTCTTCGCTTTCTTCATCTTGTTTATTTCTACTTCTACTCGTCCGTCTGATTCCGCAGCGAGCACCCTACCTCGGACTAAAAACGCGGCACTTGTAGAGAGAGAGAGCACTACTTAATGCCTGCAACTGCTGTCAGCAGAATGGTTTGCGCCCCTGGGCTGGACCATGTGTGTCTCTATGCTAAACAGTTGGCGACTCTGTCAAAGTGAGCAGCTAACAACGCTCGGGATGCGAGACATACGGCACTACATACTGGCCCTTTACTGAACTTATTGTGTCTGACCGTTATAACTACGATCATTATTAAGATCTGTCTTATTGCTGTCATGATTGCCACTGTGATGAGAAGAAGTTTCTTTCTTACACTGATTGTTGTGGGCTAGAACCTCGAATGTGTAGAGTAGATTGGGCGTGATGTTTCTAAAAGGATCCCATACCTGCTATGAATGCTCAATTTCAGACAGTTAGAGAAGGGCACCTACAAGGTAGACATACCTGTCGAATGACAAATGAATCATCAGGAAGTGAAAATGATGAATTTGAAGGGAACGGGAATGTCGAAACTGAAAACGAACCCTGAATCCTAGTTGGAAAACGCGTAAAGTGTTAACCAATCACGGCTTGTAACATAAATCTCTAAGAATTTATGATTTGCGCCTTGAGGTCATCATTCCTTAAGCTCGGAAGCATTCGATAAGCAGTGAAAGAGTAGAAATTCCAATCTCCCTGACGGTATGCATCGAATTCCGTCCACATATTAATCATCTCTCTAGCGAAGTCACAAAGCTAAAGAACGTTTCTAAGAGATTCTTTGCGGACTATCTACTATCATCCCCTACAAAGGGAAACGTTAAGAACAGTATTCCTGCTCAACACGAACGGCCTGCTCATATCTACTGAAAGTGGTACACGCCTAGACTTTCTTCATAGATATTTAGGAGACGTTATATTGCCCCGAAGAATGCTTTTAATTGAGTTAACTAAAAATAACTGCAAAATAAAATGGTGCAGTTAGGATCTATGGTCATTCCTATCCCGGTAGCAGAGTTTTCCAGATAAGAGCCGAATATGTACTCAATCAAGCGTTTTCGTGGTCCAACTGGAGTCTTCCTTCCTCAGGGGTTACAGCGTTCAATTGTCGCATTTATTTAGTCTTTAACAACTTAATTTAGATATTTCGCCAGACATAAATAATACTTGCAATCTGAACGAAAGTGTGTAAAAGACGTGAAATGCTTCATGTAAGCTTCTAGCCCACTAGAACCTGAAATTTCAATTCAAGCAGAGACTATTTAGATGGACACGTAATTAACGAAGATGTGTTCCCGTCGACTGCCATTGTTCCACATATCGGGGTACTAGGTATCGCCTGGCCTTAACGCTATTTTTAAATTTTTTAATTGTGTTATTTGGTTGTTTTTTATTCTAGACCATCGTTTTTTCATTTCGTCCCCTGCGGGCTTGGAATCGCCGTACAGCATGTCTTCAGTGCACCGAGGGCCGGATATGTTCAGATATTTGCATAGCTGGAACAGTCCTTGTGGCAGCCTGACCGCTGACTCACAGCGGTATATGGCTTATCATCTATTCT
Organism: Dermanyssus gallinae; assembly: GCA_003439945.1. Lineage (NCBI taxonomy): Eukaryota > Metazoa > Arthropoda > Arachnida > Mesostigmata > Dermanyssidae > Dermanyssus > Dermanyssus gallinae. Next base: position 296,785 of record QVRM01002040.1, on the reverse strand, counting down.
CAATGAGCATCGCTTAAAGAAATTTCGATCGACTTCGGGGATCGAACTGGCGACAACTCGCTAGATGACAATCATGACTAGAGCACTAGTCCTCTAAACCTGTCGTCTTGACCCGATTGCCTGACCAGCGCTGACCCTACGCCAATAACTAAAATCTGCTCTCTTGTTTAGAAGACTTCTCAGCCGAGATATGGCCAATGGCTTGACGGCGCACACAAATATTTCTAAAGATTAGTTGATAAACATTCGCTGAAAGTTCTGTATGCATTGCGACAATATGCAGAGTTGTCTGCATCTGCATATTTTCTATCACGTTAATGCTTCTTTTTCTTTTTTATCTTTTCTTATGAGTTCTACGAAGACGGTTCACCGCTATACTTTAAACTGGATTGCAACTTTGTAATGAACAACCGTTGAACCGGAGACTTTTGAAGTGTGGCCAGGTTAAATTGAGAATCAACTTGAGCGACTTTGACCTCGTGGGTGTTTTTTGAATCAGGGTGCTAGCTAGATGAATCCTTGGCGCAAGCTTATTAATAAAGGTTGTCGTATATGTATACATACGCCAGTGGGTAAACCTGCCTAGCGCAGCTACTGGCAAATCTAATGTGTTTTTTTAGAAATGCGGATTGGGCATGGTAGAACCTAGTGAGCCTGACTCGAGGTAAATGCCCCCACATTATTCGCACAAATTGACGGACTGTCGGACGCAGATAAGCGAGTAGCTGTTTTAACATTACACCGGTGTGTATCCCAGTAAACGTGTAGCCCAGTGTGTTGCCCACCGCCCATTATCTACTTGGACCAATTGTCCACGTTGGGTTCAGTAGTACACGTTCCATTGTATGACAGCGGCCACAGCGGTCCAAAAAAGAAAGGAGCGCGCAGGACCTTGCGTCTCTTGTGCCGAATGCAAGTCGGTTGATGACTTTTTGTAAACGCTGCCTTGTGAGCAAAATAAGTTCACCAAGCGTCCCCAAAAGCCCGCGGCAAAAAAGCGTCGGCTCTTCTAAGAGCGGAATATTTGCCTAGCTGGAACAGACCTGGCGCATCTCGTCAGGAACCATGACTGAGCGCTGGGCCCAGCCAAGGCTGAGCGTTGGGCCCAGCTAAGGTGCTATTGATGGCAGTATGTCCACTATCCGAGCCCTCAAACGAAGGCCCACACAACAAGCCTAAAACTTTTTCAGGCCGAACCTGAGCCAACATTTAACGTCCACGGGAATGCTTTCGCATTGCGGACTCCATAAATTTGCATTTACGAGCTCCATAAAAACAAATGTACAACGATTAAGCTTGAAACCGGGCACCTATATGCCTCCTCCGGTCGCAATGCGCACGCGAATGCTCCACGCCACCTGGTTCAACCCGCAAGGGAACCTGGTCTGCTGAGACTTACCTATGACGAACTACAGAAAAAGTGGGTCCGTGTAACAAGGAGCGCTAGACAAATTACCCCTCACAAGATATGGTTTATCCGGCTTGCTGGAAAGAACGAACATAGAAGGTAAACACACTTGCGAGCTCCATAAAGGACAACTTTTTTTTCCATATCCCACGATTTGTCGGTCTGCCTACCGACTCTCGATCTGACTCGGCTTATCGTTACTCCTCTCTGTAGCAAGTCTTCTTCTTCATATTCGGCCAGCAGCATTTTCCATGTGTTTTCTCTTGAATTTTAAAAGATTCAGTGACAACCCGCATACTCCGTGAAGACATGCCGAACGGGTTAGGCCAGCGTGGCAGGTTCCCTTACCAACACCCAGCCATGCAAGTGCCACGTTGAGGGAAAATTCCAAGAGGTCTACCAGGCGCTTGACCCCATTTTTCAGAGGTTTTCAGAGAGGCGGGAAACGCATAATGCACAAGCGGAGCTGGCGACCGTCAGCTCCTAGTGTGGGCCTCTCACCCACTAAAACTCGTCTTCCTCTGCACCCCCTTAAGGTTCGGAATTGTGTGGCACTACTATAAAACCATTATTACCAAGACGAGGGAGTCTCTCGATAGACTTGTTCCAGGAACCGGAAGTGCGTCGAGACCCTTCAGAAGGCCTGGTTGCATGTCGCCCCTTAATAAACCCTTTCTTAGTCACTCCTCTCGACCTCTAATTTAGGCTCTTCGACTTCGTTATAAACGTGTCTTCTCCCTCATCAGAGAGGTAAGCTACCCCCGGGACCAAGCAGCTGGGGTCTTCATCATGTGAGCCACAATGTCGGCGGTGTGGCGGCCGGTAAATGCAAGGTGATTGGCCACTAGGCAAAACAAAACTGCCTAGAGGGACCCCCTGCTGAATGCTGAGGCAGTGATATGGAACGGAGGTGCGAGCTCCCCATGTAAGCCAGATGTACGAAGCAAAGCATCTCAGAAGCGTGCCGGCCAACCATCCTCAACAAGTGGTTGCTTCATGGGTAGTTAAACCCGGATGGCGGCGTGGTCTAGGTGGCTACTGCGTATCTATCGGGGTGTCGCTGATTCGATCCCCGTTTTTGATCGAATTTTCCTTGAACGATGCTTATGGAGATTATATGAGAAACGATACCGCTGGGAGTCAGTGGCAATGCTGCTACAAGGGAAGTTGAAGAAACCTCAGATACCTCAACATGTCCGGTCCTGGCTGCATTGAAGGTGTGCTTTACGGCGATTTCTAGCCCGTAGGGGACAGAGTTGGATGGAGGACGGAAGAACGCGTTGAGAAAGTTAAGTTTCACAGGTGAAGCGTCGCGTGGCATGAACTGCCACCTTGAACCCTAGCAAGCCTTAGCTGGATTGGCCGAGAGCTTCGCTGATAACGTACTTGCTCTTTCTTCAAGTGATTTTTGCGACAATCTTGCGAAGCTTTGTGAAGCAGGCAATATGTTTCAACAATTCGTTTCACTGAGGGCGAGGAGCTTTGCAACAAAAAAAAACGAAAATCAGCAGTCTCAATTCAGCACACCAGTCACACCATCGAATAATGTTGACTGCCATTAGCTAGGCTGAAGGCGGCCTCCCCCAGTTTCGCGTCCACTAGATCTCGTATATGGAGATCCGACAACTTGGCGTCGTCTGCAACTAGGTAACGTTGCCAGGACCTTCGGAGTGCAAATGTTATCGGAAAAGTTCACGATTGCTGGTCGTTCCTGACTACCACCTGTTTCAGGGCCCGACTACCACCTCTTTCAGGGCCCCACCTTTTCTGAGGGCATCAAAAAAAACGAGCCTAACTGAATTTAGGACGAATCAAAATAGACGCTTGCGGTTGTCCCGGAACCTACGTTGGAAGGGGGGCCTAGTGCGGTAAGGTGATTGACATTTTTGTGTCTGGGTTAAACATTTTATCATACCCAGGTAGGGGGCTTGGCTCCAGTTTGTGACGCTGCGAGGGGGGTCGATCAGAGAGGCAGCGGTGCGAGTAGCGGTTGCAACGTAAACGTTACGACTCGTACGGCTCTTGCCAGCTTGAGGTAGAGGTTCACAATAGGCTTGCTGACTTCACGGGCGTTGCCTGCGTACCGTCAGTACCGCTCTATGTGCCTGGATGTGCCTATTTTCTATTGTGTCCAATATACGCAGTTTTCCGGACGACATTCTTACAAGGGCGATTTGATAGATCTGCCTAGCCCGCGACATTCAGCACACAATGTAGCCATGGATCGGGTATTTTATCCAACTGGACGTGTCTATTAAATGAGTTTATACGGAACAAAAGAAGCAGACTTGTTTTTCTTATATCCGGCACGGCATATATCACCTTCCATATCCTACAAGACCAAATGACTTAATTTGGCGCCAACATCTGAAAAAATGATCCATCCTGGGGAAGATTGACTCGGCATCGGGACCATTAACATACAACTGGGCTGTAGTACCGAACCGAGATTTAACGGATGGGCGCGCAGCGGGCAACAGAGTACATTACTCTGGTTGCCACTAATTGGAATCAGTTAGCCTTCGCGTGCCGATCTTTCTAGGACTGAGGACGGCACACTTGCAACGCTCATAGGGCTTGTAATTAAGTCACGTGACAACTGTACGCAAACCAGTATTTCACGTACTACCAAGAATATTCTGCACGCCAAGGAGCAGAAAAATCGTTTAGTGAGTTAGAGCCCCACACTACCGGTCTACGCTTGCAGACGAGTTCCGCGTGCGGTGGTATCCGCGGGTGCGTAGCGCGTTTTCCAGTTATTCCTTTAACAGAAAAAAATGTGAAGTGTCCTAGCACGTATTCGAATTGCCTAAAACAAAAGCAATGGCGTTCAATAGCTGATCACAACTTTATGAGCCATTCGTCCAGGTTTTAAGTTACAACGGGATGAAATCATTATGAAACATTATGGATTTTTTTACCCCTAGCGTTGAAATGCAATCGAGAGAAAGAGAGTAGTCCTCGCGTGCGGTGAGCGCGGCGTTATACCTCGTGCAGCTGGACGTGTAAAGTGAACACCGAGTCTGTATTTAAAACAAACTAACTGGCTAGCTAACAAATTGCAACTATTCAGTACACAGCTGAGGATAAAACAAATATACGGGGCGATACTGAACAATGCCGATAGCACTAACAATATCAGCTATTTTGTCAACCACAGTTTGACGCTACGGGGAGTCGAAGTGACGAGGCAAATTACGCCGTTGTAAAGTTTGCAACTTTTCAGCACAGCCTGTCATCGGAAATTCAAGAGGGAAGTTCAGCAGATTGGTCCAAAAATGACTAATTGATCAACGCTCGGGCTAGGGGTTCCTTACGGCTAAGTACTAATAATAGTAGAAATGCCACAACAAACTATATATATAGATACGTTTTATGGACTTTGGAGTATTATGAGCCCTTTAACAAACAACTGTATCTGAGTTAAGCAATGATGCTGTCATTTAAACCAATTATGTTATGGTTTATGAGTTCGTCACCTGGGCCGACGACCTGACAACCGCGAGAGACGCGGAGCTGTTGGAGGACCGAGCAAACGACGCCTTGGAGGAGGTCAGTGGATGAAGTCCCGTCACCGGAATGTTAGCACCGGAAAAGAGCGAGGCGCTCGTGATGTTTGATGAAAACACTTCAAGAAACTGGTTATCCGTGTGGGCGGCCGCATGATCCAGATAAACAAGCAGGCCAAATACCTAAATGTAATGCATGGTAGAAACTTGAGCTGTAAAGCCCACGTTGATTGTGAAACGGCTAAAACTCATCAAGTGGCAAGCAAGCTGACCAGGCCAAGAACAGTAGGGGCTCCAGAGGAAAACGCCGTCTTCTAACATTGATCGCTGGCTGAATCCTGCGCTACTAGTCGGGGAGGGGGTGGACAAGGTCAATAATCCCAGAGGTCATAAAATGGTACCGAGTACGCGGAAACTTCATGCATACTACCTAACCCAAGTTAACTTAACCAAACCACGCAGGTCGCAAAGGTAATCTAACCATGCAGGGCTTCCTACTCGTATATGGCACGACGTAGACGACCCGATCACGACTAAGCCTGCAGAGCAGTACAACGAGAGATCTACTCTCGGGGATGCTCAGCTCGAAAAGAGCTGAGACGCGGGCTCTGATTTTGTGCAAGTCTCAAGTGGATACACCGCTCTTCATCAAGGACTTGAACAGAGATTCAGCCTAGCACCTACACTAACATACAATAATTTCATTCGCATTTGGGAGGACAAAATGGCCAGAATTAAACTGGCGTAATAAAGTCCTGCACTTGGAAGAGCGTTTCGTACGCTAACCGCCATGTAGTGATCCAATCTGCAGTCCATGCAACCGTCATGAATTGTAGTAGTAAATGTGTTCGATGCGGACATTATGCCCAGAGTCTCATGGGGCGGTTTCCGTGGATGTCGTTTCGGACAGTAGCCTCTTACAGTTAAATTGAATTTTCATCATTCATAATATTGCGATCAAAATTGGATACAGGTAACCAAACTAATAAAGAGTATTGAAAACAGAAAATACAGATTGCAAAACCTTTTTTGGGAAAAGTATTAAAACCAATATCCTTCCCACTCTTTCAGGCTCGGAATGGCATGGCAGTACTTCCACACCCGCAGGGGGAGTTAGCAAGGCCCTAAAAACCGCATAAAAAACTTAAATCTTAAATAACTGGTAGAAGAAAAACTTACTAGTAACTTATTAACCTAAAACAACGATTTAGTAACTTATTGTTTACGATTAAAATTGGCAGAACACGCATTACACACTAGAGTTCCACTTGCACACTCAATGCAGTTCTATGCTATGACAAAAGGCTTGCCATTCATCATCCGTTGCTTGCCGAACATCCCGAAAAGCTCTACGCACAATGAATGAATGCAAATGAAGCTGGTAGACACGTTGTCGAATATTTTCATGAGCTCTGCCAATATTCCTCGCTCTCTCTCTTGGTGTCTTCCTCGCTTTGCCTTGACGTCACTGCGATGTGCCAGCTGCAGCATCAGCCTGCGAATGGGTATGCATAAATGTATAGAGATACGAGTATATATATATATATATATATAACGACTGACAGACATGCAATCGGCACATTGTTTTATTATCGATAGTCATCAATAAAAGTGGTCTCTCAGTCCGTGAGTTGCCTTGATAGGGGTTATCTCGCACTCCGGAGGGGCTAACTGTCGAGAACTTGCAATGATTCGACTTGTTTGGCTGAGGGGGGTTACCGGGGAACCGAGGTGCGACTAAAGTGGGCACTGTAAACCGTCCCGTCTTCCTCCCCCATCGGCATGGATGGAATCGATCTCACACTCAGTTAAAAATATTTACGTTTGCGTTGCCGTGGAGACGAACTCACGACGGGTTGGCGTTGCCCCTTGGCAGAGAAGGTGAAGGACGCTATTTGCATGAGGTTGCATGCGGCAGCAGTAGCAGAACTCGCTGCCTAGATGCGAGTTATCGTGAGTACTCAATAAGCCGCTTGTCTCGCGTTTGCGATCTCGGCCGGCCGGCCGACACATTACCAACGTCGGCGTCCTTCAAGTCGATACGATCAGGCCAAACTCCGTGAGAAGCGTCATTGTTGTGATCGTGCAAGCGACACAAAACAGGACCTACCTACCAATAATCGTGTTGGCGATAGTCGTGGCACACGTGTTTGATGTTAACCTGACGTCGGACGCGTGCGTGTATGTGCCGGTGCTAGCGTGGGGCTTTGCTAGCGCACGTTGACTGTAGCCTGTAGATACGCGTAGTGATCAGTCGTGCAAGCACCGCCGCTTGTTGGCACAGGATATCAGATAAAGTGGAACTGACAACGAGGAATGTGTGGCACTTGCGATCGCGGGGCAAATCTAATCTGAGCGGCCGGAAGAAGTCGAGCAGAAGCTGAGGATCGTGGTTACTACGTCCTGTACTGTATAGTTCCGAAAGTTGTCGTTGCTGGTGAAATAACATTTCCTACGTACGAAGCGAGACACGTTTCCACTGGAATAACTTCATAATAACAATAATCAAATAATAAAAGGTGACAATCGATCTTGAACTGCAACACTCGACTGACTAGAGCTCTGGGCTAGATCCTGCTGCGGCTGTCGTTGTCATTGTCGTCCATTGGAGCTCCTCGTGTCGACCCTCTCTCGTCACTACCATGCATTTTTCCTCGAAAAAGCAGAAGGAAGATGAATGGAAGTTGGCTGCACAACTTAAGTATAGGCTGTAACAGCTGACCGTTGCGGCATATCTGTAGCTCGACCCAATCACGAACTGGATCGAAGTCGGAGACAAACATCAAAGGGAGCCCGCCAAATGCTGATGACGATTCTGCTGACTACGATGGAGATGCCTACCTGGAGTACCTACCCGAGGGAGTCAAAAGAAAGGTCAAGTTTACATTCTGCGGTGTGAAAACGTCGTTTTAGAGGAATATTGAGCATAATCTTGAGAGGTTCTGACAACGATACTTGCCAATGGCGGCGAAACCTGTTGTCGTTCGGGAACAAAAGCGGCAAACGCTATTATTGCTTCTGCTCGTTGGCTTGATTGACATAGTCTTCGCTTCAGAGACCTCATATGTAAGTGCGCTTTCGGATGAGGGCAGCCGGCTTACGAACTCAACTTCAGACTTTATTTCTACTAGGATGACAATGATGGAGCGCAGTTCGGACGCCGCAACACCTGTAGACAATGTCACAGGGAGCACACTTCAGTCAAACCCAACGTTCTCTTCACTAACTGCTCGTGCTGACGTTATCAGTAAAGGTGACAATGATCGTATAAAAGCGGATAATAATGGCTCACAATCGTACGAAGTGCTAGATGGAAAAACCGCTTTAAGCGCTTCCAGTCTGACGGTCACCGGAGCCACATCGAGTGCCCTGCCGTCAAGGTTTGCCGCCAGCCTTCACCAAGAAGTCGTGACCATAACCAATCATGACCCAACGAGGCTGGAGTCTGCTTCGAATTTGAGTTCACACTCGAGCGTTTCTGCTACAAGTTTCGCTGCGACGACCAACGAACGAGCCACCGACGGAAGCTCGGGTGTGCCGTCCACGACAGCGTCTTGGAGGGAAAGCTCCGCGGCATCGACTCAACAGCCCGGGACCTCGGCGAGAAAACTCGCAAATTTGCCCACTTCGCACGCTGGTGGGGCTGGTGGACCAAGGTCTGCGGACACGCCGCCCGGCCCGGCGGAGGTGGCAAGCAACAGTCTCCTCGGCACCAACGTCGCATCCTCGAACAAGTCGGACACTGCAAAACTGCAGGACACTGACAGGTCCACTAGCGACGGCGTCTCGCAACGCGGCGACTCTCCGGCGGGAACAGCAGAGCCACCATCGAATAGGCCAGGCCAGAGAGGACTGCAGGCGTCGAGTGACGTTGATGTGGTCGGCGACGACGACAATAACAACAACAGCGACAACAACAACAACAACAACAACAACAACGATAATATCAGCAATATCAGCAATAACAATAAGGATGGCAACAACAACAACAAGAGCAACAACAGCGACAACAATAACAACAACAACGACGGCGGTGAACAAGACCACCACACTGAGCGTGGCCTCTCTCCCGCAGACAACCTAAATGAAACGTCGGCGTCATGGACGACGACGACGACGACGACGACGACGACGACAACGGCGTCGTTCTCCATTACTGGCGCAATCAGTCCAGCATCATGGGCGTCCAGTGGGACGTCGTGGTCGGCGTCGGCGGCGCCGGCTTCCGCCAGCGAGGAGCACAACAACAACAGCAACGACAGCAGCAGCAGCAGCAGCAGCGCAACAACCGCGAGCTTGGAAAGCATTTACAACATCGCAAGCGCTGTGACTGCCGCTGCTACAGCTGGCGTCACGCAGCCGTCACGCAGCCAACAGACCAGCAACGTCACGGGGCACGACGCTCGGCCCAGCGGCGGCGACAACAGTATCAACATCGACGATACGACGACGGCCAGTGAAGCCAGACGCGCCGTGCCGCACCCGTCCGCCGACCGCGGCGAGTCGTTCGAGAGGATTCTGCTGAAGAACTACACCGAGTTTGTTGCCGTTCGAAACGGCTACACGACTCGCCGAAGGACCCCGTCGAAGCCGCAACTAGAGTAACTATACACACACATATATATATATATATATATATATATATATATAGCCGAGCCTTGTGGATAGTTAGCTATCTGTGCATTCGTTTCGTCCCCATTTAGGGCCACCAGTTAAGCTAAGCTAACGTAGGTCAGCTCAGCTCAGCTCACCAAACATGACGCGGCCAACGGCATAAGTTCTATAAGTTCGGGCCTCACGAAATGTCGAGTCGCCCCGTGTCCCATGACTTGATGTTCGTATGTGTATGCATATATAAATATATATATATATATATATATATATATATATATATATATATATATATATATATATATATTTATATGCGTGTAGGAGTGCGTGTTACTGCAAACAATGCAGCAGGCTACGTTTAACTAGTAGAGTGACTACGAAGCAAGAGGGCGAAATTCAGAGCAGGTGCCTATGGAATGCAAGGTTAGCCTTCGTATCTTTGAATTGCTAGATGATATGACAGCGGACTGTCTGTCGTTGGTTTACACTCTCGCAATAGTTAGAGCTGTCTGCTTGTAACAATTGCACACACACAGATAAATATATATATATATATATGTATATATGATTTTTTAAATATTTATATATCGCTGAGCACCCGCTTAGTATGGCATCTCTCAGATGATTGCAACTCCAAACTCGTACAAAGTCCGACCAACATCAAGTCAACTCAAGTCGGGACTATTCGCGGATGGTGATGCGAGTGTCCTTGAAAGTGTCGCCCTTAGCAGTCATTCTTTAAGGCACACTTACTTTGCTCGGCCCTCGCACAATATCGAACCGCCGTTGTCGTCACAGTCGCCGCTACTGCTTTCCTCTGCGTGGCGCTATTCGGCCGCGTTGCCACAGCAGTTCAGGTCGGTCTAGTGAGTGGCCCTTTCATAGGTACAGAGCATAGCAACGTATATATATATATATATATATATATATATATATATATATATATATATATATATATATAATATATATATATATATATATACACGTTGATTTGTGCGTGTTTGTGCGTGTGCAAATGCTTCCAGTTGTGTGGCTGGCTGTGCCGAAGTTTTCCCCGACGAGATTCGCTGTGTGCAACAACATCAACAACAACAACAACAACGGACGACGAGAACGACGTCGGCCGTGACTGCTGTTCAGTGGCACTGCACGTCGCGGCTGCCAAAGCACGTCACGCTCGTGGTTGTATCGATCAACTGTGAGGGCTTCGACCGACAGAACGACGAGTTCATTACGAGAGACTCGTGTCTCGTCGTGTTCAGTCTGCGGAACCGGACGCATCCGGTGCGCGTCAAGGACAGAGCGGAATCGGTCGGCGGCGGCGGCAGCCGACCTCGCGGCTCCGACACCGCGCACGCAACGAAGAGCTTCAATCCGGCCAACGACAACTTCATCATTCTTCCCTACCTCATTCCGGCGGTCGTGCTCGTCGCCGGCATCATCGTCGTCCTCATGGTCTTCACGTGCTTCTGTCCTCGCGACAAGACGGAGGAGACACCCGCGCCGCCGATGCAGCCGACGCCCATGCCTACCTACCAGCCGACGCAAACACAGCCGCCACCGCCGGCGCCATTGCCGAACTATGGCGGCGCCGGGCCGCCCATGAACAGCCAGGCGGCCGCTCTTCAACAACAGTCATTCCAGAATCCGCACAGTAATCCGCACCCGTTTGCGCCGCCACCCACCTATGGCTCACCGAACCAGTTCGGGCAGTACCCACAAGGACAGTATCCGTCGGCGGGACAGTACCCGTCACAACAGTACCCGCCGGGACAGTACCCGTCACAACAGTACCCGCCGGGACAGTACCCGCCAGGACAGTACCCGCCAGGGCAGTATCCGGCACCGTTTACCCCAACTGGCCAGATTGCTCCGGGCGCCGTTCCGGCCGTTCAGCAGCAGCCTAATCGTTCGGGCGGCGGGATAGGTTCGACAGTCGGTGGATTTGTGGCCGGAGCTGCCGCGGGTGGCTTAGCTGGCTATGCCATTAACTCGATGATGCATCACGGAGATCATCACAGCGAATCGAATGACACAACAACAGACGCAACAGCAGCCACAACGACGACGACAACAGCCGATGTGGAGCCCCAGCGGGATATCGACGTCATTCAGGAATATCCGGGGGGTGGAGGAATGTACCCCCATGTGGGCGCCGACGAAGAGACGCCTGCCGCTGCCTATCAACAACCGACGTATCCAACGACGACGGACAGCCAACCCGCGTACACTGCGCCTGCTGCTGACCACTACGAACAACCTTCGTACGACGCAGAGGATTTTGGCGGCGGCGATGACTTTGGGGGTGATTTCGACTAGGCGAACTAAAGTGGTCCGGACGCTTCGCCGCTGTCTTGCTGCTGGACTACCAGTACAATCACCTATAATTGCAGGCGACTGACACGAGCAATGTGAATATAGTGGTCCCGTACCCGCCGGGACGGGGGCGCGCATGGTGACGTCGAGGGTTCTTGATATGTGAGGACGATGCGCGGACCAGCCACATCATTGGCATTTGGTTCGGCACCCCACAAGTGGTTTTCCTTCTCGCGTCATGTGTGTGTAAAAGCATTTGCATCCATCATTTCTACAAAAAATGATCTACATAATCTGCCCATGAGGGGGCAGCTAGGACCGTCACTAGATTAGAAAGCTCACCGACAGCTTTACTACTTATCGGTGACTCGTTTCGTATCGAAGCCACCAGTTCACCTGTTTTTTTGTTTGTGTGCATATGGCCGCTTTGCAGCTCTGTTGAGCTCTGCAAGCGTCTGACGCGACAATTGACGAGAGCTCAAGAATAAAGTTAGTTGTTTGCAAAAAGTCAACTGTGGGGGTCTTCTCTGTGTCAGCTCTAGAGGTACAGCCGGCCGTCTGCTGGTGCGTACGAATGTTTATTGAATTTAGCTTTTTTTTTTTCGGTGTGTGAGTCAGACTACGGTGGGGTAGGAAAATATGTGAGCAGCACAAGCTGCTGCAGCGTTAACAGCGTTAACAGAAGTGTCGCGATGACGCATTACCGAGCCAGGAGTACGTCTTGATGATCAATGTTCGCTACGCTGGATCACCTGACTCGTGACCCGCTCGACCATATCTCGTGGGCAATTGAAGCAACAATCATCACACTGGCTGTGCGTGCGAACTAGTCAACGACAACATATTTAGCGCAGGGTCGAGAAAGAAAAACGCCCTTGGCCAAAACATGCGATGTGACTCATGTTTACGCGGTATTTTGGATGTTTCTGGGGCCCTTCGAAAGGCCTATATCTTGACATGTCGATATTATTGTTATTATCTCTAATGCTACAAACTTCATTCAGGTACTCCTACTGCTGCAATGCTGTTCAACGACGCAGAGATCTTAGTCAGAGTGTTGTCACACACAGCCAGTCAGAAGTAATAATATTATATATTTAGCTGAAGACTATATCGTACCCAAAATGTATGAAAATTTCGCTCTAGATGTTTTTAAACATGCTCACCTTCATCGCATATATATGTATATATATGTATATATATATATATATATATATATATATATATATATATATTGTTGTAATAAGCAAAAGCTGCGCGTGCGTTTTCTATGTATACCTCAGAGCCAAAGTCAACGAGCAAAGGCGGGAACGAGTTGGTCGGGAGGAGTCGCTATTTGCATGTTTGGGTTAACGTTGCATATACACATAAGCCGCTGTGGCCATTGCCGTAGATAAAGGAGGATTTGCAGTCCGCATTCGGGGTGAAAAATTGCCGGCTTATGTTTGCACGTTATAGCATCGTACGCTCTGTGTACATGGTTATGTACACACATATGCGTGTATATATATATATATATATACATACATACATATAAATATATATACATACATATATATATATATATATATATATATATATATATAATACATATATATATACATATGCGTGTATATATATGTATGTATATATATATATATATATATATATATATACATATATATATATATATATATATATATATATATATATATATATATACATATGCGTGTATATATATATACATACATACATATAAGCTCTTTGCTGGTTGTACGTAGGCGAAGAAAATGCTATTAAAGTGAGCTATTTGGCTATGAGACGCGCTCATAGCAAAAATTGTAATCAACGCTGAGTGGGATTATTAGCAATAGTAATAATAGCGATGATGCTCATCACTATCGTCGTGGCATGACAGAATTAATGATCAATCGCCTAGCTCGCATGCATTGTCTAGCATGTATCAAAAAGAGCGACATCGACTGTCACTTTGGTGATACAGGCTGGCCATAATTACGCATTATTCTAGGTCGTAGTCATGCACTAGTAAGTCCCTTTCTTACCAATGCATGTAAGCAAAACAGTTAGTTGTTAACTATCATGAGTGATCTTCATCAGGCGCGACGACTGACGACAGTGCAAAGCAGCATTAATAGTTTATATATATATATATATATATATATATATATATATATATAACTATTCCTAGGCTCGTACCGACTGCAGTATCTTGACATTGAACTGCTCGCTCACCTTACCTGTAAGAAAGACCGCGTCAAAAGAGTATGTATTGCCGCCTTTGACCTGCCGCCGCAAAGTTAAATTTTAGGTCGTTAGCCTAGGAAAAAGTTGCGAATCGGTCAATAAATCTTTTAAAACCATTTCTAGAGAGAGTTCGGTATGCATCGACAATAGTATAGAAATTGTGGGAAGAGTCACGCAGACTAAAAGAGTGGCTCAAAAAAACAAAAAATACTTTTGGGGCTGACTCTCAGCCAAGATTTAACGTCTATGGGACTGCTTTTTGCGTTGCTTCATAGACGGACCCTCACAAATACAAATGTGCAACGGTGGAGCTCGAATCCGCGCACCTATGTGTCTCCTCCGGTCGCGAGGCGCAGACGCATGCACCACGCCACCGGCCTCGACAGGAGTGGCCCAAATCGATTTTTTTACGTACTAGTGGAAAAGCTACCTAACCGGTTGAGGCAGAGGCGGACTCAAGAGTGGGCAAGTACTTTAATGTACGCAGATAACATTGCGATCTATGGCATAAGTCCATTTGGGCTAAACGGGGATATATATACATATATATATATATATATATATATATATATATATATATATATATATATATATATATATATATATATATATATAGATGGCATAACTCCATTTGGGAAACTGGAGATATCATTTGATTATATGGACGAGATGGGGGGTAATGTAGCAAATTTTGTGTATCAGTTCACTTATCTGGGGGTCATTATAACGCCAAATAGTAGCAGTTTCCGAAAGCATATAGAAAACAGAGTGGAAAAGCAATTCGAGTGTCAGTAGCAAGTAAAAGCCCGCAAATGTTGTCAATGCATACCGCGTTCACCCTTTTTAAGAATAAATTTGAACTGATAGCAACATTTGGTATATCATTCGTATAGGATAAATTAATTTGTTTTATTAACACCCAAGCTGGGATGTTACATCAAAATGTTTCGCGACGCCAACAATCTAGCGTTTTGCTAATTCTGCTATAGACCTAACCGCCGGGCATACCGCGGAGTGGTATCGATCACATTTGCTCTAGCATTGTTTGCATTGACATTCATCCTGTGGTTCATGAAAACCCTCCACGCTGCACAGAACGTGATGAAATCCGTAAGCTGCAAAGGCCGTCGTTAGATTTCGATCTTTTACCCCGCTACTCCGCCATTCAGTGCTCGTCATTGCTGCTGTTCCATAAATACCTATGTGCACCTCACTAATTTTGGTTTCCCAGTTTCGCATATAAACTTAAAAGGCGCAAGTTTTCTCCAGATTAAATCGTTTTTGTAGTTCTTCCGTCAGCAGCAAGCCACCCTCCAAGACGTGAACAATTCTATTCCTGCATGTATTCGAAAGCGCAAAAACCCTCTTTAAAAAGAAAAACCTCACCTTATCAATTAAACGCAATTCGCCTACTCCCAACTTATCCCATATTAGTGGAATGCCGTATGTGGCTATGAGAGCTATCTGTTTCCCGAAAAGAGCAATTGCTGCATGAACTGAAAGCATATGTGGCCATTTAATTGCCGCACCTGCGATGGTGGCCTTCCTGACCCTCTCCTGTATGTGTGATCGAAAACTGAACTGCTACCGCTTGTTGATAAGGTTATGCCTAGGTATGTAAATTTGTTTACAAATTTAATTTCTGTTCCCCTGATTTGGATCACGTCACCCCTGGCCATACAGCCGCCCCTTCGGAATTTCATAGCTACTGTCTTTCCCCAGTTAATTTTCAAGCCCTTCTCATCCATGAATGTAACTAGTCGATTCATGGCTTGTTTCACCCTGAAAAGACTGCCACCAAAGATAACCACATCATCAGCGTACAGTAAGATTCTGGCCCACTCTTGGGTATAGGATAAATTACAAGAGGCAGATATACAGTTAATAGACAACGTTCGACTTTTTGTCACGGAACGGGTTTTAAGGTTAGCCAATTCTTGAAGGAATATAATTGTTCATATTTTAGAAAGGGGGGGACTCTAGTGTCACCTGAACTACAACTACGATGGGAACACGAGCGGGTAGTAGGGCAAAAGCTTTTGAGGCTGCAAGAATGCAAGTATATCGACATAGAAATACACACTACGGTAGCAACGAAAATTACGACTTGTCGAGCAGCCGGATATAAGATGATGGCCCATAGCACTGTTTTATGGAGATCTGGGCCATCAGAGAGTGAAGTTTAAGGGGGGAGGTGCGTTTAGTGGGTATGGGTCTCAGCGGCGTAACATCTATCCGCTGGGGTCGAGTCCCACACAGCTCGAGATGGAAACTTCTACTTGTAGCAGTAGTGCGTTACTGCGCTTAACCCTCCTCCAAAAAAAAAACCCATAATATTGTTATATATATATACCCTTTATTCTACTTAAAATTGGTAGGGTACCATGGGTAGCAATGATAGCTTTTTCATAGTGATATAACGGCATTTGGTTAAGTTTATAGTTTGTGTTGGCTTGGGCCATCGCACGGCCTGCTGATAATGCACACGTTGTAAATTGGTTCTAAAAAAAGAGTGGCAGTCTTTGACCCTACCAAGAGGTGCATTCCGCTGTTGCGGTTCTAGAAGCTAGGCAATGACGTTTGCATAAACGCCGCACTCAGCCTGCACGTACGCCACCACTGCGACACTCGCAGGTATTATTCATGAAATATGTGAGCTCCCAAAAGAAACCCTATACAATTACTTTGTTTCTGAGAGCGTGCGAGTCATTCACTAGCACAGTGGACGATTAGAATAGACATGTATGCTTGAGTTACCTTTGACGGGAGGGTGCGGTTTATATAGAGGAGGCGCTTAGCTCGCGTTCCTCTCTCGAATCAGATGCTTCGTGTAGGATAGCAGTGTCCGTTAAGCAGCGCGATTGCGAGCCAGGCAGAGGACGTGTGCTGTTTGACCGAGATAATGGCGAACTCGTAACGTTCGCCGGCCGGCCATGAGGTGGTGGACACTATACTTCGGCCTTAACGGTCTCTCTTGACAGGCTTATTAGTAGCCAAATTGGCTATACGATAGAGGAACTATAATCACAAGTATTATCGTTCCAATTATCATACAATATATGTATTATAACTTCAACCCAAATCTTCAATCGTAAACATATCGCTTCGAAGGGTAGGTGTCCCGTTGGAATCGAACCTACGAGTTTTAATGCCAGAGTCGCCGGCCATCTTCTCCACACCGTATCTCTACTAAATCCTACCGTCTGCATATAGCTGATTAAATACGAAGAGTCTTTGATAGCAGCTTTGTCAAACGTTTACAATTTATGATCGTTTTCGTTCATATTACATATATATGCTAATATTGATACTGAAGATACTTTAACACGGGTAGATATATATATGCACGACCCTTCTTTAATGGTTTTGGGAATGCATGACACATTTGAGTCAGCAGCAGCCTGCGTGACTAGTGCCGGACTTACAAACCCGCTAAACCTAGATTTCTCTCTCGGCGACTTTTTTGATACTTTTTCGAATGCGTAGGAATATATGTGCGACCACACACTTCTCATATAGACATAGGATATTTCAGGAATTTCTGATTCAATATATGTGCGGCCTACAGGACGATGATAATCTTTACACACATCCAAAGCTAATATTTACCAAGCATATTGTAAAAATCCGCTGATAAAGAAAGCCATCAGTGTCGGTGCTTTTTGAATAGCCTCTTGGAAATATGGGCTAAGGGAATGGGTCCACTATTAAGGAAACAGTTGTTACGCTAAGCCTCTGTTGACACACCGAATATCTTCTGTAGAAGCTTTTCAGAGACTTAACCAGACCTTAACTGTTTTGAGCTGACTCTCAGCCAACATTTAGGGTGAACGAAATCGGTTTCGCATTGCTTTGAAAGACGGACCCCATAAGTACAAATGTGCTACGGCAGATATCGAACTCCATCGATGTGTCTTCTCCGGTCGCAAGGTGTACGCGAATGCACCATGCCACCGGGCTCAGCCAGATACTGCAGTAATATTTAACCGTACGTGCCCTTATCGACAAGTTAATTTCATTGCCATCAAGTTATATAATTTTAACTAAACCTGAAAACTAAAAGGTCACCTTTTGAAAGGAACCTGAAAGGTCACCTTTTGAAAGGAACCTCAAAACTGAAAGGTCACCTTTTGTATGAAAGATGATCGAACTTGAAACTTAGCCTGGTGGTTAGCCTGTCCTGAAGCATCAGCATAAGAGAGAATAAGAAGTAAGTTGGACAGCCAGAGATTGCGCTAGCATTCGAGCGACTCAGTGAAGCCAGCCACAGGCCAATGGCGGCGTCGTTAAGGGGGAGCCTGTGAGTCTATGGCCAATGTCTGGTTTGAGGGCAGAACGTCACCTACTCTGCCTGCTTTAACACATTTATAGCGGTCCTAATGTTGTGTGGTGTGTGTGTGGAATAAAAACCGCATTGTATTGGGCAGCGACCGCCGTCGGCAGCAAAGGTCTATCGCCGTGAGGACAGAGTGTTTGTTATCTTCGAATTTAACGTCCAGCCTAGTATTGGAGACTTAATTTGGACGGCGAATACACGCGGCGCATCCCTTATTCGCTTGCTAAGGGACGCGACTCGCTCCCAACACTGGATACGCATTGTAAAATGTTTGCGTTTTACCGGGGTTGTGCTGAAATATAACCTAAGGTACAAACGGCCACTTCGAAATTCGTAATGCTACCTGGTTGGTAGCTTTTTAGGCAGAAAGTGTGCGAGCAAGTATTTGCTGTTGGTAAAAGAACGTTCTTAGTTTAGCATATAAGTTATTAGACAATTTATTAACGTGCCTCATATAAAAAAAAACAAGGGTTATTTTTAGCCGAGGACGGAATGTGGGATTTTTATCGTAATTTTTTCAATTTCATTTGAACGATTTTTGGAAATATGGGTAGTGCTTGCTCAAATGACCCATTGCACCGTTTACAGTGACCGACCAAAAATTAACTTCTGCTTAGTAAAATGTGCAACACAATAACGCGCAGCTATTTCTATGGAGCTTATTTGCGCTGCAAGTCTGCCTATTATGCTATTAAGCGTACGGGCAGAATTAGTCTAAAAAATATCGCGCGGCGAAGTATGGTATTACGAGGATTCATTTTCGGCGTGTTTCAGCTTAACTTCACGCATCAAACATCGGACTCGTCGGTAACAAATCTCCCGTTTCCGAGCTTAGGCGGAAGTCACCTAGTCAAGGCTAAGGGCCCAGCGCTGGTAGAAACGACTAACAACCTAATTCACTGATCGATACTCCTTTTCTCCTAGGGCTTAGGCGCATCGCATTAAACGTGTAGCAATGGAATTTCCTCTGCACTTAAACATCCTTTCTAGCCCTGTCGACCGCATACAGGCGGGGAACCAGCCACTCACGGTGGTTACGGCGTTACGGGGCAACGCAATAGGCACAGCTAGAATCGTTGAGTATTCGCGTCACGTTGTGTGGTAACTCTATTTCGTGGGCTCGTCCACTGCTTTGACGGATGCGTCCCCGTCGTTTATGCCCAGTCCACTGTATACCACGGTGGTTCCGCGGTTTCGTTGTCATAATTCTAAGGTCATCCTGTCCTGCTCTAACTCCCACCTACATTGGTTGCTATACACCTACCCAGGCCACCGCACTTGCCGTCTGTGCTCTGATCGGCCAGGCGAGTGAGCAACTTTGAGTGAGCCCTTCTTGCAGACAGTAGAACATCTTTCAATTAACTGTATGGCCAATATTTTTAAATTTCATCACGCACCATCCCTTTTTATTGAGACATGCAATTCCCGTTTTTGCTCATGACATAAGCATCTAAAAGCATAGGGGTGTGATTCATTAATCAAGCATGCCGCGTGTTTTCGTTCTTAATAACGGGTTTACTTCATCAAATGAAACAGCGTCTAAGTAAAATCTAATTCAGTCCTGACTTATGAACCCTATTATTTTATCGTTTTGACGTGTTTGTCGCATCAAGCATAAAACTGGCCTGTCTAAAACTACCGGTAATTCTTCGTTCTGACTTCTACTTCGACTGTCCACTTTGACTTTCAGATTCACCGTCTACGGACCTCTAATGCTCTTTCAATCAATTCTGTTTATTTCACGCAAATTGAGTGTAAGGTTTTCTTTATAATCCTTTGTCTAATTTACAGTTTTATACGCGAGAGAAGTAGTGCAACGATTTAAGCTCAAGTGCTGCGCATGGCACTGCGTGATACTTGGCACACTTCTGCGGGCAGAACCGGCAGGTGTAAAACTCATGCTCCTCGTGAAGGGCGGCGTCTCGTGCATAGTTATCACCAGGTGGTGATAACTATGTACTATGTGCCTGGTGTATATATGGCGACTGTCAGATGCAAGACTACACCAAAGACATTGAATACGTTCAAATCCCCGACATCCCGTTTGGCCTGTCCGACTTTAGCTTCCCACTCCGAAATAAACCTTCTGTAAGGTACTGCATGCAGCATCCTCAGCCTTAGTCGGATTGTTTCAGTAGATGGTGGAAGCCTAACGAATGAAATAGCCAAGGCGGCTCCTTGCTCAGATAGACAAAGCACTTGTTGTAGATATAAAATAATGCGGCTTAAGCTAGTTAAAATTCGTCAGCGTGAGGTGGCTCCACATCTCGTCAAGATTATAAATAAGCATCGAAACAATATTAACCAAAAAAAAGTTTACTGTTGAGAAAACAGACAGTTTTTCTGCATTGTCTATTTCACATGACTTTGGTCTTTGTGGTGTTTATAACAAGTCCCTTCGAGACAAGGATCGCCTTTCTCTATTGCTCTTTGTATTCAACGTGTAACCGCACACACCTTCATTCTTTTTTTTTTCAATGGCTAGATGACAAACCGTGATTGGGGCCACTCTGTAATTATGCCCAGTGCTGCAGCGGCGCTTTTGTGCTAATTATCGACGAAAAACTTCTGGCGGAAGAACCGACGTCTGTTCCCGGTAGATGCTACTTATTGTAGCTTGAATACTAGCGCCACGAAATGATAAGAGGGGGCTATAAAGGGCTTCAGAAAATTGGTCATGGTGCCATTCCACGCCAGGACCTGTCCGTCAAGAGCGTATTACCTAGGTGCTTAGCGAAGGTTCAGCCGTTATGACGGTACATCATTCCTCAGTAGCTGGATCGATGGATTCCGAATTCATGGTATTCCCGCCGAGCACAGGGCCCGAGTAAATGATTGCCTTCAACGGTCGCATATTTTCTCTCTAGTACTGTAGGTGTTCAATCCTACTGTAGGTCGTCGACGTCCTCCCTGCAACTCACAGTCTTATCCTCTCATGTGCAACACGATGTTTGCAAGTAGTCACGCAGATACATGTTCATAGCACAGCGTCTTTAAGGGTATAACGCAGTTGTGTATATTTGCCGTTTTACTGATTGATGTTCATGGCATGAATCATCAAACAATGGGTGATAAGCATCTTCCACGACATCAAGATATTGACGAAACCTTAAACAGTATATTTTATAAGTTTTATCATACAAATTGTTCTCATAGAATCATGGTGGTAACAAACCAACGGATTTCCACAGCTGTGCTGAAATAAAATCCTGAAATGTATGTACTGTTGTCGTTTTCAGTGGACTACACCGAATATATATATATATATATATATATATATATATATATATATATATATATATCATTGAAGTTTTACTCATTTCTTTCATATATTCAGAAATAAAATTCTAAACAACAGCTTACCCCTATATATGTATATATAGGGCTCCAATGCATATATATATATATATGCATTGGAGAAGTTGGGTATGTTTGCTTTTATTATTATAAGTATGTGCACGTGCGTTGTATATCCCTTGAAAAAAAGCGACCTTGTGTAAAATATAAATTATACATGAATATCCATAATATACATAATTGTCAACACCGGTTATTAGGCTATAAATTATTTGATACAAGAGTATAACAGTCAAAAATGCGCAGGCAATTTGGAAAAGCAAGAGCACGTTCGGAACGTGTAAGGGCTCGCCCGAAGCATGCAACGGCGACTTTGCACAGAAGTAATACCCGACTGCATCAACGACTAAAATTGTTTAGCATGTATATAGCAGCAAACAGTTGATTTACTCTGATATTGCAATCACTCCTACGCTTCAAGGACGGGGATAACACCATGAATGTTGCCTGTGGGATCTTAAAAAAATAGGCATGAACCATTAAGGAAAAGGTCACATGTGGGACAAGCGGAATCTACTCTCGACTTAGAGAGAAGTCCGTCTTAATCCACGAAAGCTCTGTACTAACAGCGGAGGACCAGACGTAGCAAAGCTAGAATCGGGACAATCATGCACTCCCGAAGTTCCCTCAGATACACACCTTATAACCGGCTAACGAAGAGAGATCATTAACTGAGGGATGTATCTAGCGGAAGCCGATACTTATTTGCATCTATTCCAAAAAATACACGCCATACGCGAAATTACTCTATGGTCGGTGTAAGGAATCACAGTATGTCGATCCACAAAAGCTATGCCCTTGAGGCCTATCGATTTCCCACTGTTTTGCTCTACATTATTGATTAGATGACGCACTATTCAATATGCTTGTATTCTCAGTACAGTACTATAAATAAATATATAATTTATTCCTCGCAGTTATGGCTTTTGAGGCCGTTGACAGAGCATTGCCAAATTCTAGCGCAGAGCTTCATAATTGCAACATGCAACACGTACTTGTTTTTAATTAACCGACCGGCGATATTTGCTCTATTATTATTAGATGGAATCACATTCGCATTGCCAAATATAAGTTTCCTCAATACTTGCGGCTTGTTTCCGCTAAAGCGATTCACTTCTCTTCATATATTTTGTTAAGCACCTTTTGTATACACAAGTATCACCAAATTAAAGCTCACTGCCGTCAGGTGTAGCATAGGCCATGTTTATGCTACTTAAGTGCTACTTCAGCCAAATCGCAAGTGCTCCTTTAGCTAAACGCCCTCAAAGGAACCTATGTTCTTCTAATAGTTAATCCTTATAACATGCTAGAAAGAGTCTTTTCGACAAGAAGCGATACAAGAACCTTGTGCACTACGCTGGTTAGTGTTATCCGCGGTAGTTAGTGGTAGTCCGATCCAAGGAATTTAAATCACTTACAATTATTTTATAGTAGAAGAGTACAAAGAGTCTCAAAGCGCGGGTCAGGGACGTTAGCTATGGAATTATGTAAAGAACGAAATTTGATATAAAACACAAAACTAGATAAGTTATCATTCAAATCTCAAATAACAGAAAAACATCGACATTTTAAAGAGGCAACAAATTACTTTATAATGAATAAAATGTCGAATGCATGATTTATTAAATGTATACGAATATGCAATTCATTCTTCAGTCAGTTCATCATCATTATTCATCATCAGGTCAGCCATTGGTGACAATCCAATCCTACCGGTTAATCCTATTAAAACGTCTCGCAATAAGAATGCGCGTCCTAAAGTTTTACGACTGTTAAAACTCCCGTCGTCATAATGAGGGCAACCCAGGAATAATGCTCTTAGGAATTTAACTTAATTTGCGGAGGTATCAGGGTCTTTCTGCCCTGATGCTTTTACTGTCAAATCTTCCTCAGGCGAAAGAGCTAAAGGGTAACTTATAAACATGGCAAATGGCATACGCACAATCGTAATTCCGGTGGGCCTCTCAACCTCAGAGAGCCCTTTCATTTATCCGGCTGTCATGAAGCCGCCTGACGCAAATGTTTCTGTGGAGGTCTGTTGAGAGCTCCTCCGATACCCTACGCTTAAACTCTGCGCTGGAAGCATTTCCCGCGTCGGCAAACCTACTATAAAGGCTCGTGTGCAGGGTTGAATTTGCTTCGCTCATGATGACTGCAAGATTTATTTTGATATTATTGACATTCTGACTGGGTAAGTGTGTTTCTGTTATATTAAATGACCTCAACATAATTATTAACCTAACGTTTCGCTAGTTCTGCTATAGATCGAACCGCTGGACATACCGTGACATGTTATTTATCACATTTGCTGCCGCACTGTTTGCTTTGACATCTATTTTGTGGTTTATGAAAGCCCTCCATGTTGCACAGAATATGATGAAATCCGTTGGCTGCTATATATATATATATATATATATATATATAAAAGATTCCAACGTTTTTGTAGAGTTTCCGTCAGCAACGCGCCACCTTCCAGCCCGTTGGAAAGCCTACTGCTACACGTATTCGATAGTGCAAAAAACTTTCTTTATAAGAGAAAAACTTCACCCTTTAAGTTAAACTTAAGTTGTCTACACACAGCCTATTCTAAATTAGTGAATACTATATGGGTACTATCTGATTAATAAATTATAACAGTATTTTCTATTCCGAACAGAGCGACTACAGCACAAACCAAACGCACATGGGGACATTCAATCGCCGCAGCTGCGATGGTGGTCTTTTCGCTCCTCTTTTGAATGTGTGCTCAAAAGCTGCTGCCGCTTGTTAACAAGGTGATACGTAGGTATGTGAACTTGTTAACAAATTTATTTCCGTTCACCTGATTTGACGTTCCCCCTGGCGCTCCGAAATTTTATGGCTACTGTATTTTTTCAGGTAAACCCTTCTAATTCATGAAGGTATCTAGTCGATTCACGGGTTGTTTATTTTTGAGAAAGCTACAGCCAAATATGACTACATCATCTGCATTCAGTAAGATTCTGGCCCACTTTCGGGTTCAGCCCCTGCAATCTGCAGTCCTCCCAGAAGAACGGAAAACGGCAGTTGGCACAGTCCATTTTTTTTTTCTGGGAGGTTTTGGGAATGCATGATGCACATGCGCCACTAGCAGCCTGCGTGACTAGTGTGAGACTCGCAAACCCACTAAACCCGGATTCCTCCCCACCCCCCCAGGCTCGGTATTACTTTGGCATTACATTGAAGCCGTGGGAGAGGCGTCTCTGCCGTTCTCCTTCAATCAGCTCTATCCCTGACTATCATCCCGCATGTCTACCTGCGGTTGGATAGGGGGATGCCATTTTGTAATCCGTCCTGTGAGGGTGCGTCGAGACTATGAGGGCCTGGCTGCTCCCCACCCCCTCCCCCCTCCCTCGGCTCCTCGTCTCGACCACTCTCCCGAGAGACCCGCTCAAACCTCTCCCGCCTGGCCGTTTCCGTGGCTGTCTTGAGTGTCAAAACAGCGTCGAACAAGTTCGTCGCCTCCCTCCATGCCTCCGCCGAAGTCATCATATGGGAGACCACCTGGCACAGTCCATTGCTCTGCGCGGACTGTGCCAAGTGCCGTTGCCGTTGCGTAACGGCAACGTCAACGGTCGATACCTGGGTAGGCAACTGCGAGGGAGTTACCTCCCTCGCAGTGCCTACCCAGGTATCGATCAGCAGATTGTTATGTATTAAGATCTTGGTAAGTGACTTCAGCATTTTTCCCGGCGCACCCGTATTTTAGCTGCTATCTTATCTCTCGACGCTACGTCAAATGCTGCTTTTAAATGCATACTGCATGTAGGCTACCCCTGGGCTGGACAGCGTATTCCAGATTACTCCTAGCATCCCCTCAACCGTGCGGGTAGCTTCTATTGCTACTCCCTTCCAACTCTCTGGTTTCATGTTTACTCCCTTACCTGTGGAAATAAGTATGAAGGTTACGAAACCTTGCGAAGCACCCTTCAGGGTATACTAAACGTTCAGCTTAGGCAAACCTCGTGGTTACAAGCTTCGCTCCCAACGTCCGCAGGGGGAATTAGGATTCGCATGGCTTTGCAGATTGCCATTTCTGCCTACCTCTGGTCTCTAAAGGACACCGAGACTTTGGTATCAGGGATCGCACCGCCGGATGCCAACACAAGTTTCATCGCCCAATCGGAACAAGCCTGCCGCTACTATGCAGAAAAGTGGGGTCCATTGCCGGAGCGCATTTCACAATCGGCCCTAGACTTGCAAGTAGTGAAGTCGATCCAAGAGCGGTTAATAATCCGGGCGAACAACGTTAGAAAGCAGGCGCGGCTTAGAGCCGCGATCGATCCGATGAGCGGAAAATGGCTTCAGGTTATTACTCCGCATCGTCTCCGGCTTGCGTTTGGGGTAATCAGTCTGCTTCGTACATAACTGTGCTAGATGTGACCTACCGGTGTCTTCTACGGGTGAGCATGCTCTGGCTTGCAAGAGGAGCGCCGGTAGGTTCTCAAGACATTCGGCGTTGATCGACGTATTACAACGGGCAATGCAATCAGCCCTGCAGTCAAAGAGCCGGTTGGTCTGTCAGCTAACAGCCAACTGCGTCCGGACGGCCTGACTCTAGTTCCATAGAATGAAGGTCGCTGCCTCGTGTACGACGTCACCGTGTCTTGCACGTTGGCCGCTTCGTATGCTTGCCATACTAGCCGGGAGGTCGGAGCAGCCGCTCGCCTCGCTGAAGATCGCAAGTTGGCAAAGTATCGTGAACTGGAGCAAAACTTCATCGCTCAACCAATCGCCTTTGAGACATTAGGCCCAATGGGAAAAATCACAAAGAGCTTTCTAACGGAGCTGGGATCCAGAGTCGCTGCGTCAACCGGTGATAGAAGGGCATGGCAGTTCTTGCTACAAAGGATATCCGTTGAAATTCAACGCGGAAACGCCGCGTCGATACTTGCCTCATTGCCTACGGCCAAGGGACTCCCCTTTACGTTGTAGCCAAATCAAGTCGGCGTTAAAAATGATATCGACTGCTAATAAACTTAGATTTCTCCCAGAAGACTCGCCCTCCTCGAGCGACGTCACTCGCATTATTTAGACTCTCGTCTGATCCCACTGACCTTTCAGGGTTGTGTCTAACCCGGCCAACATCTTCCCTAAATACTCAACCGGCCTGCCCGTCTGTACATACAGCCTGCCGTTTAACCAACAAAGCCAAATTACCGATGTTCTCCCGTCAACCTGCTAGCTCATTTGGCCGCCCTGCGCAGCTTGTTAAATCACAGTCTACCGTTTCTCTTCTGCAGTGGCAGCATCGCAACCCTTAATAAGCCTACCAGACTGCGTTCATAGCAATTTACCTGGATGTCTCCTGTACCGGGATTAATCTGCTAAGTCCCTGTAAGGGAGCATTGTTGCTGAACTTCTTCCCTGAGGCTTCTCACTTCTCCCTTCTTTTAAACATTCACGCTACTTTTTCTCCAGATACCCATCGGTATATGTTAATTGTGTAAATTGTATGTCACTTGTGTTCATATCTGTTGCAACAGGGTCAATAATTGATGGCCCGTAGTGGCATCCATATGTGCACACATTTGCCCTGTTGATGTTTCTATTTCTAACATGAGGCACTCGATTATCGTCTCAGTCGACTCCCTCGCCGTTTATTGCACATGGGTGGCCACTAGTTTCAGTTTAGATGACGTTACTGGGATCAGAATTTCTGCTACTATTCTCACACTTATTTATCCCACTCTCGACCTAACGAAAATTGTCACCCCCTGCTTGGCCTACCCGTATCCTTTCTGCACGATGTTAAAGCATGGAACCCATAGAATTCCTGTATAGCAGACTGTTCTCTTGCCAATGTCAAAATAAGAGCGTCTACTCCTTTGCACACATCATCTCCGACCAGATTTAGCATCCCCTTTTCCTCGCAGTTCCACATCACTATCTGACCACCTGCATCTTCCATGTCTCCAAACTTATTATTGTAACGGAGTTAGACACAACGCAACAACAGAGCAACCATCTACTACGACGTCGTCCATACCCGACGGCGTCGCGGTAAGTCGACACAACGGCCGACCGAGCATATCTCAACGTGCACCGCAAATACCAAGGATCCGTGACCACTCACGATATGGAGACCGCAATTAGCAACCCTGACGAGACCGCTCAGCTACATGCTAACGACAACGCTGTGGTAGTGCACATTTTCGAACCGACCGATCAGCGAAGAGGACAGGTGGGACATTGGAGATGTCGAATGTTTGAGAAGATTCGATTTCATCGGCTTAACCACTAATACTATACGGACGCTACGGCGTCTCTTGAGTGAATAAATACACCGAGAAAGTTTGGCCTATCAACCATCTTCTGCTCGGCTACGCTACGCGCTAGACGAAAGTCGTGTGTTGTCGTTTATAGCTTCTTAGTCCCTCATGCTATAGTGACCGTCTACAACATGCCGTTTCCCCGGTGTTCAGTCTAAATTCCCCAGTTCACTTAGCGTAACAGGTATTGTTACAATCTTATCTTGATATTAAAGATAAGAGTAGTTTCGTTTTCAAGCACAGCGGTCGGGTTGCTAGAGCTCTTACAAAATGTTGTAAGAGAGCGTCGCTTTCGGAGCTCGGTCTCTGCTGTCAGTCCGTCGAGTAGCAGCCCAGAGCACCCGTGGGCAGATGCCGTTCGGACCCCAGTTATTCATCTGTGACCTAACCGCAAGACCCTTCACATGAGAGTTGCTCGACTACGAAAATCAGCTGTGCGGTGCAGGTAGTGCTGGTGCTGTTAGAGGGTGGAGGCCTACGTAGTGGAGGACTGTCGTCGTCTCAGCAATCGTCATCACTCCTGCTGAGTGTTGTCGTGTAAGTGCAACGTTTTTTCATCATCACCATCATCGTCGTTCTCGCTCTTGTTGCTTTCATTATTGATACTGACGATATTGTCAAGAGCATCTAGTACTTGTGTCGGCAGTATTATCATGGCCGCACTTAGGCAAACGGGGCGACAGCTAAGCACCTAGCATTCCAGCGTGCACGAACAATCTCCCGCGTTCAAATCATAGGAGTGTTTTTTTAATATTTTTTTTTTAATTTAACATGTTTCTCGCAGGTAGTGAGATGTCTTTAGGCCGTATCCCTCCGCGCAAGGAGTCGGATAAGAAGCAGGGTATTCGTCCAGATAGAGAGTAGAACGTAGACAGATGGAAGTCATAAACGACTTGATCGCACGCGGCAAAACTGAAGGTTACCTGGAAGACCTCTTAACGAGAGAATGACCATGATAACGTATATCAAAACGAGCATTCTGAGAAATGGGTCTCCTTCGGGTCCTTACTGCCTGAAGACTCGGCCGATTCCGTAACTTGGAGACATATGGTAAATCAGTTACAAGGAACAGCTAGGGAACCGGAAAAGAAGGTCGGGCGCGCCTTAAAGGCTATACGTCTGCCAAAAGACACTACGCTGTGGGAGGATGGCGAGATGATTGAACAAGCGGTCGTTAGAGTCAATAGAGCTCCAGGGAAAATATGAAGCGCTACATGAGACGGGGTCTATTTCTTTGACGAGCCAGGGAGAAACCAGGCCGGTCAATAAGCTCCTCAAGTGCATCACACGAAGGCGCAATGTTCAAATTGCTGTCACCCAAGAAAGAAACAGGAAAAAAGACACAAATCAACAGTCGAAGCACAAAGCAGCTGCTCGATAATTCTTTATAGGAAGAGACGCGTCTCTTACGCTGACCTGCTTAAGCGTCTCGGCAGCACGGTTTACCTGACAACGTAGGAGTTGCGGCGGTTCAACATTAAGCTAGCGGTGATATGCAATTGTCAGTTGCAGAAACCGCAGAGGATGTCTCCGCGTCTTTCTTAGTGACTCTTACGATCAAAGAGTGCACAGGCCTCCCTGGATGTGCTAACACTACGCAAGTTTCTAATACGAAACTTGCTTGAAGGAGCGACGCAAAACAATGTCGAGCCAGCGTTAAGGCAGATAATAGGCAGTATTGCCCCGCTTGTGGTTAAGAAGCCTCAAAAAAAGTTCCGTGACCGATGGTCGGCCGTGGCTCTGTTAAACCACACTGACGCCGCGAAGCTGAAGGAGATAGGAAAAGTCCGAATGGGCTGGGCGTCCTGCCCAATTTTCGAGTTGATTATTGTGCCTACATGCTAAATATACTAAAGAGTTGGATACCAGGCACGGACCTGCATATTTGAGTTGGCACGCAATGTAGGCCCCCTCGTGATACAACTGTGGAGTTGCCGGGCACTCAGCCAACTCCCCTGCATGCCCAAACTAGCAGTCTAGAATAACAGAAGCCAGGCGCCAACATGGCGGCCTGGGCCCAGTTCTCTTAGACCCGATACCTCACTCGGAATCACCGATGAACAACGTTCTAGACAGTTCATACCACAGAGTAAACGTTTCTAATGAGGACGACGGCGGTTTTAAACAACCCTCGCGCGGGAGGACTATACGGTTACCGTCAATGGACCAACGGGCTGCTAAGTCTCAATTGAAGTAATCCAGGTGAACTGTAACAGAAGTCGTGCATCTCATCTAATGGTGGGCGAAATTGCAATGAGATAAGGACGAGAATAGCGGCTATTTTCGTTATCAGTAAGCCAAACGTTAAACTGGCCGTACGAAACCTATCAACATAAGTTGTGGACGATTGAAAAACAACTCGTGTAATTCAAAACCCCTTAAACTGCGAATATAGAGTGGTCAGCTAGGAGCTGCTCACTGCCACAGGTAGCCATTTCTGGAGATTTTACTGTTGCTTCAACTACATGGGAAGCTACCAACACTAGCAGAAGAAATGCAGTGCTGCTAGAATGGGTAGCTGCGGGGACATAGATGTGTTTAACAGGGGCTCGGATCCTACCTTCCACCACGGTGGAACAAAATCGCACATATGCCTGACAATCTGCAAACGAGAGCATGCTTGTAAAATTTTAGACGGGATTGTAGTACTTGACGAGGAAATTCTTAGCCGCCACTACTGTATAGGATATGACGTTGGAAAATCATCACCCTAACACCCTTTCGGGTTTTAAACAAGACACCGAAGTGAAAGCCACAGGATAAGAAAACGTTCCGGGCTAAGCTGACGACAATTTTGGATTCAAGAGAGAAAGCCGAGAGGCTTGCAAACCAATATTGCATGAGGTTTGTAGCGGGCCATACGGACACCGCGGACATTCCATGCGCTACCGGCCTGCCTCACCAAAATACTGATGAAACGAGTAGATGCCGTTAGCCCGTAGACGCTGCATCTGGGTTAGAAGCAAAGCCAGCAGGGCAAGGCGCGAAAATACGGATGAGGCTTGTGTTGTGTGACATTGAGTTGAGGCGTCTCAGTGCTTTTCTGCACAAAGCTATAGCGGAGAGCAAGGATCCTCTCGTCGACACAATATAGGACTCGATTGGATCAATCAGTTCACTCGGCCATAGAGCGGGTGGTTAGCAAGGTGGAAGTCCTGCGCCAATCCCCGTCTCGGACTTATGGCTTGGCACTGTTGTACTGTTGAACGTTGGGAACGCATTGAACAGCTTGCCGTGAAAGAAATATTGAACTATTTAGACAAGAAGAGAGTCCAATGTGCGCCGGGAGGCACATGGTCTGCGAGGGTTTCGAGTGACAAGACGGCCGGGTTCCCCAAGGCTTGATCCTCTTGTATGGAACCTGGCATAAAACGACGTCTTACGTTTACACGACTTTCCACATGGCACTGAACTGCTGACGTACGCAGACGACCTTGTGATGGTTTAGTCCCGCTTACCCCAACTACTAGAACTCCAATGACGTTCTGTTGGAGATCGCTGGCTGGATGAGGTTGGGGGGGAATTGGCCCGACACTGGCGCCAAAAAAATCATATATATAAACATAGAAGTCTTCGTTTTTTCTCTGACGAGAAAATAATCACCGCAAATGTAAAAATAAATTACAGGAACGACCGCTAGCTTGCCCGTGATCTAAGTAATGCTAATAAAGCAAATTCCTGACCAGTGTTCACCTTCTACGAGTAAGTGTGCTGTTCAGTGAAGGAGACGCCATGTCGCCGTGAGTCGCTACCTGAGCATATATGAGCATGTTTTGGGGCAGGGACGTCTGGTGGCCAGCAGCCCCGATTTGAATCGGTCGGGCCACTATGTACGGGGCGTGACTGAACGAAATTCTAATAAGTCTCGCCATGCTAACGCAGACTCGCTCACTACGCTATTGAGAAAGCGTTCAGCATTTTCTGCGCATTTAGGAGACCCAGTCAAATCAACATCTATACTTGTAAACGTGCTGTTCCGTTGCGTTTGTCATCAATGACTCAAATGTGTATGTTCGCCTCTATAAAGCAATTGAGTTATCCAAACTTTTATATTATTTACGCGTCTGGAGCCTAGATATGTGCAAGCATATAGACATGCTTGAAGGTGTTCAGAGAAGATTCCTAAAGAAACTCTGTAGAAGATGTGATCTCGAGGCGAATTCTGTAAACTTACTGTCGCTCTCGAATCTACTAAAGAACAACGACGCGCGAGCACTATTGCAACTTGCAATTGATGATCTCATCAACCGTTGCTTTGATGTGACAATGAACAATTACAGAAGCCAAAAATGTTTTTACCAAAATGTTTTGCAAAACCTGAAAAAAATCAATAATATGTTTGCCTGGCGTGTAGCCAGAGAGTCGCACAACAAGGACGCTTCGTGGCCGTCACCGCCTACCTAGCCTCCTTCCACCCTTTATTCGGTAAATAAAGGCGTTTTCTATTCTGTTCTTTTCTACATAATTTTGATAGGGACATTTTGACAAGAGCTTGTGTGCGGTTTAGACCCTGATTTTTAAAAACACAATACATAAACGTTAGCCGGTTATAATGCATGCAAACGTTCGTCAGGAGTTTTCCTGTCGACTTACGCAAAAATAATTCATCCATATGTTCTTTTTTATTTTGGAACGAGCCCAAAAAGGAGCGATAAAGCGCGTACGCGCCAATTTTGCACGGTAGACCCTATATACCTTCCTCGTACGTAACATGTACCTGGCCCCAACACCAACTATATTAAATATACGAATGACTCAAATATTTATTATTGCGTCTACTCGAGTGACTTCCATACTGTTGACATTTCTTTCATCTACCAAATATGCTATACTACCAAACACGGCAGGCACACAAGCTTTCTGATGGGAACCGTTTGAGTAGAATATAGAAACTTGATGGTGAATGTGCAAGACACGTTTCTGAGACGTCTAGACGGTTGAGATGCTCTTAAAGATGACTGCTGACTTTTCTTCTAGTATACATACACTTACTGTTCGAGCAAAGTAATTCATTCTCTCTACGCCAACCTACAAAATACGACTTGCTGAGACACGTTTTTGATGCGCGCTACAGCAACGTAAGGAGCCAACAATCCTTTACTCCGAAGGCCGTGGCCCGTTTCGAGGTCATAAGCGGCTGGTTTTGCTGCTTGGCGGATGGCCAACTAGGCGCATGCACATTCAAATGGCGCTTACTTCTTTGATAGTCAGTTATGTCTTCCCGCCCGGGGGAGCGTCCATTTGGAAACAATGCATATGAGGCTTTAAACCATTCTACTGCACATTCGTATATATATATATATATATATATATATATATATATATATATATATATATATATATATAAATATATATATATATATATATATAAAGTTCGGCTTTTCTGGCAATTCTGGAAGCTGACAATATTATATAGACTATTAGCTTTGCATTTGTTTTAATAGGCTTCCTTATGTTTATGCACCTCTATTAACACAACGAATGTTCTTTTTGCGTAATTTCTTGACTGGACGCATTCTTTTTCGCATACTCCACGCCTCCCTTTGCATTACTCCCTGAGTGGTTGAAAGATTGTACCGATTTGCGTCATTACGGCCACGTGAGCTTATGACCAGAATATTATACCCGGGGCTATTTATAGTTATTTATACTGTATTTAGTTGATTGACGTGTGTCGCTAAATACACATGTCGTCCTTTTATATAAGGACATTTAGAGTGGCAGTAGCGGACATGTTGACATACAGGGTGTTCCAAGAATATGTCAAGAGCGATATATGGAATTGTAGAGCTCGTTAAAGTGAATGTATTTTCCAATGGGACAAGATTTCGGAGAAGTCTTGTTTTGGAGTGAGAGTGAAATTACTAAATTTTGTGACACTGGTGTTTTTGCTCAATATAGGAGCACAAAATGTGCGAGAAACCAGTCCTCCTATATAAAAACTAAGCACACCGTCGTGTTCGTGAAAAAAATCTGCTTCCTACGAAGAACATATAACGCCGGCTAGAAGATGAGACATGATCGTTTAGAACAGAATTCGCAAAAATGAAGTTATTTTATTAGCTTACACACCAAGTACCTCAAAATCATAACCCTGTGACCACTCACAGCGCTCAAAACTATTCAGGCAAACGCACGTTCACGGCGATCATTTTAGTACCAAACTTATGGCAATGCGAACCGCTGTTGCGGAGTAATTAAGATGTTTCGGAGGGCATGTCGAGATTGAGTGCATGCATAACTTACTTTGTCCCAGAAAGATTTGAAGAGCGATATATGGAATCGTAGAGCTCAATAAAGCAAATGTTTTTTCCAATGAAACATAGTCTTTGAAAAGTCTTGTTTTGGAGTGAGAGTAATATTACTAAAATCCGTGACACTAGTATTATTGCCCGACATAAGAGCATAAAATATACAATTGCGAGACAAATGATCCTTCTATAGATAAACTTAGCACATCGTCGTATTCGTGAGAAAATTCTTCTTGACGAGTATATAATGTCGCCCAAAAGATGCGACACGGTCCTTTAGACAATAATTCGCAAAAAAATAAGTTATTTTTTTAGCCTTCACGTTCAATATCTCAAAATCATAACCCTACGACCAATCACAACGCCCAAAACTAACACTGTCAGGCAAGTGCGCATTTCATGCCGATTATGCGTGATTGCGGAGTAATCAAGATTGAGTGCATGCATAAATGATCTACTCCATCGGATAAAGCACTCTAGGTCATTTATGCATGCACTCAATCTCGACATGTCTTGCAAAAAAATCTTAATTACACCATAACAGCTTATAGTTTGGCCATAAGTTTGGTACCAAAATTATCGTGATGTGCGTTTGTCTAAATATGTTAGTTTTGAGCGCAGTGAGTGGTCGTATGGAAATGATTTTAAGGTATTTGGTGTGTAAGCAAGACGGAAAAAGCAGAATTTTCTCACGAACACGACGGCATGCTTAGTTTCTGTATAGGAGGACTGATTGTTTCGCAATTGCACATTTTGTGCTTCTATGCCTGGCAAAAACACCAGTGTCTAAAATTTTAGTAATTGCACTCTCACTTCAAAACAAGACTTCTCAGAGACCATGTTCCATTGAAAAAAAACATTTGCTTTCACGAGCTCTACAATTCCATATATCGCTCTTGAAATATTCCTGAAACACCCTGTATCTAGGGTTTCCCCAACAGTCATTGTGGCAGCATGGCCGCTAATTCCACGTAAATTATTACTACAGAACAGGTTGGTGGTCTGCCAAATCTAATATGGAGGTTTATTCAACGGAATTGTGAAATTTATTATGAAAATGGGCAACTCTGTACAGACATTCTGACGAGCTCTTCATGCAATTTACGGTTGGCTTAACGTACGGGTTCAGTACATGATGTGCGAAGCCGGGGAACGCTCGTTTGGTTGAAACCGCTGCGGCCGACAGTGTGAAACAAGGTCCGAAAACAGAGGCGATTTGGTGACCTGTCATATAACTGGGTTATTTGCGCACTTCAACCTGGTGTAATTTGAGGTCGAATCTCGTGGTAAAATCTTATAGGTCTCAGAAGGTTTAGCTGACGCAAGAGCTTGAGCCTACGGTCATCAGGAGCAGCCGAGCTTCGCTAATTGGGCTTCTGAGATAAGGCAACATGATGCCGAATATACAAAACTGTCGGGTCTGGGCAACCGAGAACCCTCACGTGTTTCACGAAGAGCCGTTACACGTGCGATATTGGGCAGTTTCTTGAGGCATCTAGTCCAAGGGAATCATGCGATTCTATGTTCTTCACTGTACAGTGAAGAGAGAGAGTTTTCACAGCATGATCTTTAATTGTCTTTGGCTTTGTTCCGAATCGATACGAATGGACTCTGATTCCAATAAGATGGTGCCGCAAGCCACACAGCCAGCCAAACAATTGAGTTTTTGAGGATATAATAATACGTGTCTTATTGTTCAACGGACGGGTAATCTCGCGTAACGGGGCAATCGCTGGATTTAAGATTCTGCGATTTAACGCCATTAAACGCTTTCCTGTATTGTTCCACGACCATCAGTGTGGTGTTATATATGTAAATCTGTAAAAAAATATGTAAATAAAATAATTTTTTTAACACACATTGTCCAACGTCGTGCCTTTAGAGAAACTCCTTCCACTGAAGCGCGAGTATCTAAAAGGCAACAGCGACGTCAAGACTACGCAACCACTCAAAAACTTTTTAGCCAAGACCGATCCAAATGCGCTCATGAGGTGGACGGCAAACACACCATATACAACATGCAGGCCACCGAAGTTGTAGAACACTGGGCCAACATGATAGGTCATCACAACCACCCCCTGAACCACTCCCTTGCCCCGTATACACTCCCAACTTTGATCTCTTCAAGGTTTCCCTCCCTATCTCCCTAAAGGAAACCCACGTAGCTCTTCGCGGACCTTCTAAAGCACTAGGCTTGGACGGGATTTGTCTTTCGTCCCTCCGTAAACTCCCGTTAGAAGTAGTCTGTTGTATTCTTAACATACTATTAATTTTAAAAAAATCCTTTCGGGGCTGACTCTTAGCCAAGATTTAACGTCCATGGGACTGCTTTGCGCATTGCTTCACAGACGGACCCCCATAAATACAACTGTGCAATGGTGGGGCTCGAACCCGCGCACCTATGTGTCTCCTCCGGTCGCGAGGCCCAGGCGCATGCCACCACGCTACCGGGGCTCGACAACACACTATTAATTAGCGATATTGCTTCAGCCCATGAAACTCGCTTAGCGTTCATCCCTAGAATTAACAATGCCACATCCCCAAGCGATCTGCGACCCCTATCTATTAGTTCATACTTACAACGAACGCTTAACAAAATTCTCTCTAGACGCCTCCAGAACTCTATTGAGCTTCTCCCAATCCAGCGAGCGTTTTTCCCCTATAATGGCACCTTCGAGAATCTTGCGGTTCTTAACGATGCCAAGCCATTAATTATATCGAACGCTTGTACCTCTCATCTTAAACTCTCATAGAATTTGGACAAGAATGTCGCACATTTCGGCTAACTAGGGGTGTTAGGCAGGGAGATCCTCTGTCCCCCCTTTTATTTAATCTAGTTCTCGACGACATTCTTTCAAAATTCGACAAAACTAATATCGGGTACCAACTTACTGATGACTTCCGCCTTATGGGCCTAGCCTTTGCGGATGATCTCATCCTCCTAGCCTCCACGAAATCTACTCTGCAACAGCTCCTTAATTTTGCGGACCCCCTTTAAAAATCCCGAGGCCTTGAAATTAATACTAATAAAAGATTTACTATCTCCCACCTATTTAATAGGAAGGAAGGTAAATATTTTATTAATACCGTACCAGATTTAACGTTGGAGATCGGCAATTGCCAGCTAAAGGTATGAGCGATCGATAGAGATATCTCAGAGTCGACTTTGACAGCAATGGCAGAGTCGACTCCACCAAGGATATATCCTTAATTTACTCAACAGACTCACGATAGCCCCCCTTAAAGCCTACTATATATTCTTCGCCTCCTATATAAACTGGTCTCCGGTCCCAGACCATCTTACGCACTTAGCGGCTTCGATAAAGAGATCAGAAAGGTTGTTAAGTCGAAATGGCTTAAGCTCGAAAACTCGGTGCCGAACGCCTACCTGCACACGCCCACAGCACACGGCGGTCTGGACATCCCCTGCCTCCAAACATTAATTCCCAGACTCCGTCTCTGCCGCCTGACAGCACTACAACACTCCACGCACCTTGGGGTCCAATGGATGCTAACCACCGAGCACTTCAAAAAAGACCTTGCGAAAACAAGACTTCTTTGCGAGGGCTTGGGAACCTCCATTGAGACCGCTACACAAGAGACCGAAGACTGGTCTCAACAACTACACAACACGTTCGATGGGGCGCATTTTAAAAAAGCACACGAAACGCCCTTTGTACATTACTGGATTATGGGTATGCCCTACCTATCTGGTAAGGGGTATTTAAACCTACTAAAGCTCAGGATCAACGCACTACTAACGCGTGCCAGATTGGCCAGGGGACGCCCGGGCTACAACAAACGTTGTAGGCACGGGTGTCATGCGCCTGAGACGTTGGCTCATGTCGCTCAGATGTGCGATACAACACACAAACAAACTATAAAGAGACATTGCGACGTTTGTGATCGCGTGGCGCGTCTTCTCCGTGAGAGGGGTCATGAAGTGGTTCGTGAGCGAGTATTCCGTCGACCGGGCGCACCGGGTCTAAAGCCCGACCTCGTAATAACAACACCTACCGAGGTCTGGGTTTTAAATGCCGAGGTTTGCGGCCCGAGCCGGGACCTGGCAAAAGCGCGGCAGGAAAAGATCACCAAATATGACGTCAAGTTCCTAAGAGCGGCGCTCCCCGACCCGCAAAAACCTCGCAGATTCGGATCCATCACTATCTCTATGAGTGGTGAATGAGACTCCGAATCTGCGAGGACGCTCTTGGGGCTCGGCGTCACGAAGAGGAATCTTATGGATCCTACCGTTTTAACGTTGCAAGGAACCTTGAGGGTATACCGCTCGCACCGGGTCCATAAGAGCGGGGGCTACCATCAAGCAAGGACACGGACAGTGATTCTTAACCTCACGTGACACCTTTTTACCACAATTTTTATCAAGGCGAGCACTGTCGAGTGTGCAAACGTATTGTATATATATATATATATATATATATAATGTCCGTAAATATTAGTTTGACGATTGTGCACGTATATATATATATATATATATATATATATATATATATATATCTGCACAATCGTCAAACGAGTCTTTAGCCCAGAACAAAGACACTATCACAAATACCCGTTGGCACAGCTGGACGTGTAGCGGTTTTCAGACTATACTGGCAATAACAGATGTGGTGGCCATGGTGACCACGGAAAACACATCCTCGGATCTGACCCTGGGGCCGTAAGGAGCAATCGGAGCCAACCTTGCTAAGGCACTAGCCGGTGTTGTTATGGCGTTATCCTACGTTATGACAATGTTCCAAACTGAAAGAGGCCCTCGTGTTGCTCGTCTTTGAAGCAAAGTTTATTTGCGATGAAGAAGATCGACAGATCAGCGAGACTAGATATTGCTGAAATGTATTGCTTGTTTATCGTGTACTTGACGGTTGGGTTCCAAAATCAGTATTCGCAACAATACTGGCCCCAGAGGGATGGGGATACGAGAACATGAGCTGGGTTTTGCGATGAGCGCTAGTGTAACCCGCGCATGGGCCGCGGTGCGAGGGACCACATGTTGAGAGTGGTGGGTCAGAAGGTACCCCACTTACCACTACCCCGAATCAACTGCTGCTGTCTAAGCCTACACCGGTAAACCTCCTATCTCATGGTGTGGGGTAAGATTATTACGTCAGAGACATGCCTACACGAGGAAAAATTATGATTTTTTATCCGCTGCAGGTGCAACACCGGATACATTATAAATAATCAAACACGTGTTCTCAGCATGCGTGGGCGATTCCCCCGTTCGAGAAGCAATTGAGACTTTAATCCTCTCGGCTCATTATGACACTACAAGAGCCGCTGCTCGCCAGAAAGCAGTGTTATCTAGGAGCTCGGAAACCTGTCTGCATGCACTTTCACGCATCCTACTGAATAAGCGGCTCGAGGACATTACTATGAAAATTTGTGTTGGTCTTCGGCTGGGCGCTAAGATAGATGGAGCCCCACCAATACTGATGCGAAAAGATTAGATTCTATGGCCCATCATCCATTATCATGTATCCTGGCCGTCGATTGCCACCATCGGCGGTAGAATATTCTGGATCTTTAGTGTTCTACTGCCAACGTCTCGTAATTGCTGGCGTTTTTGTGGTTGTTGTTTTTGTTGTTGCTTATGTTACTACTCGTGTTGTCACTATTGGGCTCCGGCTGTTTAAGTTTCGCTGTCATGCGATACGCAACGCCCTTTCAGTACCCCGACGACAACAATGAAAATACTGATAAAGATTACGACAAGCATAAATACGACCACGCCACAGACCAACGCAGTCACGTCATACATTCGACTACAACGTCTTTTAAAACAACAACAACTACTACTACTACTACTAGTAGTACTGTTACAACTAAAATGACTAGTATGACTTCTAAGAGAAAACGTCTATCAATTTCTATCCTCATTTCAGCTAGTGTTAAACGGCCCAAAACAAGACTGAACGGCAATCTCTGACTATGCGTACTCCGTGTGTTCGTGTGCAACTGAACTTAAATCTGCAATATCGAGCTGCGTACATCTGGCTGTATGCTGTTTTTTTACGCTTTGGCTCTTCCCAAATTCCCCCACTCCCACCATATTGTGGGGTAAAGAGGGGGGAGATAAAATTAAGAAAGCTAACTTATTTGGTAGATTCGATTATTAAGTGTGTATGGGAAGTTTGGCAGTATATATGAAAGTCGGCGACGATGACAGCAGCAGTAGCAGTAGCAAATACCAGTAGTATTGGCTAACAATAATAACATAGTCGATAACATGCACAACCGCAGCAACAATACCACAACCAACAAGAATAGCGGCAGCAACAGCAACAGCAACAACAACAACAACAACAACAGCAAAAACAGCAACAACAACAAGGCAATACAATAAGAGCAATATTGAAAATAGCAACCGCGTCAACAACAAC
The DNA here is from genome assembly GCA_003439945.1 of Dermanyssus gallinae. Lineage (NCBI taxonomy): Eukaryota > Metazoa > Arthropoda > Arachnida > Mesostigmata > Dermanyssidae > Dermanyssus > Dermanyssus gallinae. The sequence goes on along the minus strand of QVRM01002040.1, from coordinate 256,059 downwards.
AGTAATAACAGCATCAACAACGCATAACAATAAGAGCAATAATGAAAATAGCAACCGCATCAACAACAATAGAACCAACATCAACCGGCTGGTAGTTTGAGATGATTCACCCGGCTCCGTTCCAGTTACGATATTAATGTCGCTGTTGTTCTTTCGCGCGCGCTCTCTCTCTCTCTCCTTATCTCTCGTCTCCGCGCAGAAACGAGCCAACTCAACGAAACTCGAGTGTGCTTTTGAGATCGAAACAAATATTTCGATCTATCTATGTCTAAACGCGATGCGACGCGCTATACGATATGAGGCCGACGTAACCAAATATACACGGCCAAACACATACACGCACGTATACAGACACCGCAGGACAGAGAGACAAACATTGAGACCATTTGCTTGACCTCGGATTGTTATCGTCCCTCTAAACCGCTTGCAGGTAATACTAACTGTGCGTAACCACTGCGAGGATGTCCCATCACTCAGACGTTTGCTATGAGCTTAGTTTGCCCTTAGGAGCGCATATATATATATATATATATATATATATATATATATATATATATATATATATATATATATATAGCTAAGCCGAATATTGGTAGAGCGAAAAATGTCCAGCGTACCCGTCTGGTCTTACTTTGACTAAAATCCACCGGATAAAACAAATCAGATACTTTGTGAGGTGTCTGCGTGCGTGTTAACCATCAAGCTGGCCCCCGACAGCTGAGTACAAGCGACTCTGCAGGTCGATATACATATATGGCCTAGCAAACCGACATGACATTAGCGGTATTTGTTGGGCTCCTGCTGTATGCTATCTTTGATGCTATCGAGCGAACGACGGTTCCGTTTCCCGTATTAACCGAAAAGTGAGTTACTAGAACCAATGCCATTCGGCATGCATTACAAAGTCTTAACTTTTGCGGGCGACACGACAAAAGCCCGTAGCGAGGACGTCCGAACGGACCTTGGCTAAAGTTATTTGCACCAAACAGCGGCAAGCACGGTTAGATAATTCGTCGATGGTCGCCGATAAGCCGGGCTATATGCCCCTCAACGTGCTGTATCCGAAACCCCCCCATGCGATTCCAGCGCAGTGATACGCACTCAGTTCAATCGAGTCGATCTGGAATTGAGTATGCGTCTCCGCCCCAGAAAATGCCTTGCCTTTGACACTTACACTCCGTTCACTCGTTCAAATTTACAACTCTTAGCGGCATTGAGCCTATTACAGCTAGCTTTGATAGACTCCAGGTAAACCAAAGCTAGCTATCTGTCCATAAGCAACGTTTCGCGTTGCACGTACGAAGAAGAAATGCCGCTGTAAAGATGGGCTGTGTGAGGTGTATCATCGATATTTTACAATATTGGCGATCGAAGGCACTGCACGCTGTAATATATATGAATACGTGTATATTAAAGCATGCATACATCTTACAACTACATATTTACGAAGCAACATATGGCGTAATGTCGCGCGCGCTAATGAACGCCTGGCCTCAAATCCGTGAAGGCTTTACCTAGCCGGTTAGAACACGGGGTAGCGATTTAAATTGGAAGTTGCAGCTGAACTTAGCGAAAATGCTTAAAACATACATGCGATGTTCGCAAGATTACATGCATTATTAACTCTTTATTAGGTTTCGAGAAGAAAAGTATAGTCTCTCGTGGAGCAAAATAATTCAATAACACAGAACTATAAGGCATTTGTTTAAATTTCCAGAAGTGACTTGTCTATGGGGCTGTCTAAATGCAAATAGCAAAACCATTTATATGTATATATCATATCGGTTTGGCAGGTCTAATGATATCACAGACAGCGATGCTGCGTGATTACAGACAATCATGCTGGTATCAACTAACGTTGTATTTGTGGATTTCTAACCTGGTATTTGCAATTGTTAGTTTATACGCGCTATATACGCTCTATATCCACTTATGTAAGATTCATTATACCAATAAATAGAACAATAATAAATCGTTTTAGTACAATAGATTATTTTAGTTGTGATAGCAAAGCTAGGTAAACTGGGCCATTGAAACTATTACATTCGTAAGGTGACTCCTTAGGATAAAGTACGACAAAACACGTGTAATATGTTTGCGCCTACAAAGTTGCGAATGATGAACTTCGGGCTTTGAGCGACTCGTTGTCGCATCGAGGATGATCGAGTCGACAGAGTTTCTCTTCCCCCTAGAGCATACCTCTTTAATTAGCTACAACAAATCGTGGACTAGGTGAACTAGAGCGATGGGTCTGGGTCTGTCTAACGTACGTCATCAGCCGCGTATGACGCACATACTACTGCCAGGTAAATGCACAAATGTATCTATCTATCTAACAAAGCAAGACGGCTTAATACGCCCCGTAACGCAGAGTGAAACCAAAGCTTCCATCCACGCAACACGCGTTTTCTTGCAAACTTGTACCATTCTAACGGTCCTTGTCGACTACCGAAACGTCCCAAAAGAACGTACACGCAAGATTGTCCATCTGCTCAGGATTGTTGCTGGACAGATAACGTCGTCTCGTCCCAGTCAGCCCTCTCCTTGTTTTGCCAAACGTTACGAAAGCTCTACGGCTTTCTCAAAAGTTAGTACTTGGATGGCACGCTTCTTGTTGGTGACCCTCATACCATCGCAAAGAACCTGCGTAAGATCCTTTAACTTTGGAGCCGTAAGCGGGGTGACTTTTCAGACTTAAATATTTGAAGGTTAAAACCGCAACGGCCATCGTCGTAGCTTCAATTATGAATGCCATTCCCTCAACATTCTTCCCGGCTGCAAGACGTACTGGTCAAACGTAATCTCGAGCGAAGGTGTTCCCTTGTGACAGAACATGTTTCAGTGCAGTCGACAAATGAATACAAAAGGTGAATGTATCATTGGAAAATCTGCTACTTCTGGGTGTTCTCCCCGGGGCTCTTTCTCCTCTGGTCCTCGTCTACGGCCCCTGGTTTGACCCACATGTTACACGGGGACGAGTTGTTGGACAAGATCTATCTGCCCTTGAAACCCTTGAATGACTTGACGCTAGCCACTCTCGAGTCAATTTTTAACTCAGGAGTTTCACTTCGACGCCGGCCAACAAGCTCTGATACTTGTCGTTAAAGTAGGCTTAGGACACATAAGCATGATTCTCATGACAGAACAGGCTATCGCCGCATTAGCGGCCCTGGTGGCCCCCGGCATCCGCTCTCTGCTGGACGCCCACCCGGCCCAAACTAAAGCCAGGCTCGATGAAGCCAGAGCTAAGCTCATTTCCCCGCACTCGGGGCAGTCTCCCGAGAACCGAAGGCCTCAGGCCAATTGGACTTCCCCGTAGCACCTAATGCCACTGAAGTGGGCAAGGCTAGGCCGTGAAAGCCGTCTCGGCCAAAAACTCAGGTAGCTGGTAGAATGCACTCCAACGGTAAGATCAAGACGTACTTGTTTGAGTGATATAACATGCTATGCGTCCTTGTACCCGCGGCACTTCTGAAAGCCAACTGTGACATATTACGCATCCTTGGGGACCCGCAAGCGTTTCGTGCTGTAATCACAAGACTGCTGGAGACTGCTTGATTACACCACGTATGACTTTCGATTTCGCTTGCTCATTTATTTGAACTGTTCCAGCCAAACACGAAAATCGTTCACACATTCAACTGTTGCTGTTCTTATGACGGTACAGGTCATATGGCTTAAAACAGTCGCCCGCTATACATGGACAACTGCTGAAGAGCGTGCCAGACACCTCTGCAGGGCAACGCAGTTGCATTAGAAAAGAACATACATGTATATATCTGTATATATATATATATATATATATATATATATATATATATATATATATATATATATATATATATATATATATATATATATAAATATATATATATATATATATATAACGACCCCCACTGCGGCGGATCAAGACTGAGATTCTCTGCGGACAAAACTCGCTCGTCAGCTTAACGCGAGTGCAACCAAGCAAAATACTTGTCTACATAAATACAGAAAAATGGCGGTTTGATCGGCCCGTCTGGGCGTAGATATGCGTCATGCCGGCTGTTCAACCTGGAGAGCCTGCTTAAGGTAGAATGTGGACAAACATTATTGTTCTTGTTCATCGCACCGAACGGACGCCTAATGAGAGTATAAGGTTCGATCCTACACTACACATAATTTCACTACTCGGCAAAGCGCAAGGATCACGGGTGGGGCCTGTGTAAGGGTTCCAGACTAAAACTGCATTTTGGACATTTCTCAAACTTCAATGCACGCTTTGAGCTCTAAATTTATTTTATCATCGTGAACCATTCGTCGAACTGATCACAAGGATTTCAGATATTGGTCTTACTTGTACTATTAAACGTCACACATATTTTCTCTGACGCCGATAAAGTGAACAGACTTGCTCAATGTCAGATGTTCCTGAATTCCCCAAAGCTTAAAGCAACAGACGTGTTCGATTCTTCCCTGACGATTAGATGTTAACGGTAGACGCAAAAAATAATCGGCGTAAGTTGATTTGCATGTTCTGCAAACTGTAGTGTGACCGCGGATAAACTCTTTGTCTGATGGTTTGCAATACGTGCAGTTCAGGGTGACGGTGCACCCGTTCATACAAGTTTTTTAGTGCACACTTAGATATATATATATATATATATATATAACAAGAGAGTTTGCGGTGATTGTCTGCACTCACTATATATATATATATATATATATATATATATAAGCGTGAGAAAGCATTGCGTATGTGGCTAAGGCGTAGTTCAACCTAAGAAAATATTCCCAAATCATAGAAAAAAACTAAAACGCATAATAGCAGACGCATTAAGTAATTAGGACCCGTAAACTTTGTGGCGGCAGCCTTCTAAGACATTTATGTTCTGGCCGCCGGCAATTTCTCGCTCGACAAATCGACCGACATATAGCCAGCTTCATACGCATGTCGTTCAGAATAATTATTATGACGGTCTCCAGAATAATTATTATTACGTTACGCAATATTGTAAGCTCATACGATTAAACATCGTACATAGTCAGCAACTAAGCCGATCCGCAACGGGGCTGGCGGTTGAACGAGAATTCATGTTAGTTGGCTGTAGAAGGTCACATAAATTATGGTAGAAGTAAATATGTTGTAATGCACTTGATGGAACCTGAGTTGCGATATGCTACCGCGAAATCATCTGCACACATCACCACCCCGTCTTTTTGGTACTCTTGGCGGATGTAACCAACAGGCGAAGTCAAAAGGCAAACAAGACGCAGCTCAGCGGGCTCCTTGCGGAGTTTCCACATGTTGCTTAATCTCTAATACAACACGCTCACCGAATCTACCAATAAGGTATCCCTATCAAAGAAACATGCTATTGCATTAGGAGAGAGCCACCTGAAGAGACAGGCCTTAACAGATGAGAGTTAAGTCTTGACGCAGTCAGTAAAGACTGCATACAGACTATCTCTAAGTTGTGCCACAGCTCGCTCGGACTTCAGACTGGTGGACGTGGATTACATCACGGATTCCTCGACCACTCCTGAAGCCGAATCGCTCCGGTGAAAGGGCCTGTTCAACCAAGCGCTCAATTTGCCATATAATCAATTTGCAAGAAATCTTCTTCAGTGTGCCACTCTGACCCCACTCCACGATAAATATTTTGATCCTGTTTGTCATTACCATACCTTATTTCTCTGGAGCCGAGTGCGACTCGATACCAGCAGTAGTATATATATATATATATATATATATATATATATATATATATTTATATATATATATATATTTATATATATATATATATATATATACGTGTGCGTGAGAAAGATGCATTTGAGTAGTCTGCGGCTTAGGCGTTATTTCGTCTAGGGAAATCATAGAAGAATCTCGAGTCAAAAAAGAAAACTGAAACGCACTACAAACGTCGCAAAAATAAGAGATGAATTACGTAATCTGAAACAGTAAGCCCTGTAGCGACAACCATCTCAGACACTCTTATGTCTTAGTTCTGCAGACGCTTTTGACCGCCGGCAATTTCTCTCGCTACAAACCGACCGACAACAAACCAGCCTCATATTGCATGCCGTTTAGAATGGTTATTGTGACGGTCTCCAAATTACGTTACGTAACGTTATGAGCTTGAACGGAACACATTGTACATAGTCAGCAACTACTAAACTGTGAATTTCAGCGATTGAACAAGAGTTCTTGTAGTTGGTGGTAGGCAACAACATAAGTGGTAGTAGATGTAAATGTTTTGTAAGCGTTCCTTACATCGATACAGTACAAGTCTAATATGATGGTGCTCACGCTGCATACTGTATACTGCACAAGTATGATTCGGCATAATTCAGGGCTACAAGGAAGATCCAACTGGACGCGTAACGTCCAGACAAATATCAGTAGTGGGCTCAGACCAAACCACCACTACGGTGGGCCGAAGTCCATATCGTCAGAAAATGTAATAACTAAAAAGGAAATATGTCGAAGTGTCACACGGAAGCGTTGCGGTGCATCCTGTTGTTGTGCAAGATATTAAAGAAGTGATTTAGTGTACGCTCCAAAGACCAGACCAACAGCTTCGTAAGAGACCCAAAAAATACACGCGGCTTACTGAAAGCCACAGATATATTTGCGCACTCACGAGAAATTGCTGGCTTCTTCTCGTAGTACTTGCAAGCGCAATCTACTAGTAATAATGTTGATCGAGTGCCAGTATATTATTGTTTCACCTGTGGAATTAAATTTCAGATAAACCTAGGGCGTTTCACGAAAGACATGTGTTAACCTCCATAGTCCATGGTCCAATATTTGGACCAAAACGAACCAACTAAATAGTAAATGGTAATTACAATATTTTCGAGTTTTGAAAGAAATCTTCGCGTGCACATTAAACGTGATTTCATATTTTATGTAGACGATGGCGCAAATCCTTTGACACGTGCATATAAATGTATACACACAGAACGAGAGACATGTGTGTGTCCATTGCTATTGTCAAAGTTTTTGGATTTTCGCCGGGCTACAAGTCTCCCAAAATCCCGATATCTACGGTCAGACAGCTTACCGGTGAGCTTTTTATCTGTGCTTTTACGTATGCCATACGCGTTAACACTGTATATTATTTGGATATAATCTGGGATTTCCAGCCTTGTTCTATTGCGTGTACTCGATCAGGATTTAATAGCAGTTGGGTGACAAAAGATAATGCACACCGCTGATAGCCATCCCTTATGAACATTGATCTATTTGCTTATATATAAGAGGTAATAATTGTCTTTTTATGAACGATGCCTTATAAATATATCATGACTAGATCGATGGTTCGGTTGAAGCAGTCGATACTCAGTCAGTAAAAAAAAATACATATATATACACATTTATGCGTAACCTAGTCGGGCAAAGACCAAAGGCTGAATGAAGCCTGAGTGCTGAGTGAACTGAGTATCGACTGCTTCAACCGAACCATCGATCCAATCATGTTATATTCATAAGGAATCGTTCATAGGAAGACAATTATATATATATCCCTAGAACAGTACTATGGGCCATTAGAAGAAGTGGCAAGCGCCTAACGGATCATGTGGCCGAGGTCACTCACGGATTCCCCCACTGGTCCAACGTGCTTGTCCCGACACCTGCGGACCCGTTTGATAACAAGCCACGTAATTTGTTGATGTCGTAAGCGCTATCCATTCTCTTCTGTACCTGCCGAACTCTGCTTTCTTTTTTTCTTCACTGCAGTTGCTATTTCGTCGCCCAGCATCCATGATGATGCTCTGCTGCATATATACTCTACAAACATCCTCATGTTACATCTTGGCGGGTCTGGCGTTCCGACAGCTCGTTTCTTTTCTCTCTCTCTCTCCTTTGTTATATATATATATACATGTAGACCGTCATATGTGTGAAAAGCACTATTGTATTGTATATAGTATTCTATTGAATTGTTTATTATTATTATTATTATTATTATTATTATTATTATTATTATTATTATTTGTGTACATTATATATCTATTGTATGTAGATATATATATGTACGTATGATGGTTTACAAATTACTTTATAATCATAACATATATGATTATTATACACGTAAGCCATTATATGTCGGGATATATGCATACCTGTATACACGAAATGTTTTATTAAATAACCAAGTGTTTGCATATATATATATATATATATATATATATATATTATATATATATATATAATATATATTCTAATATATCTTATGTATATCTCTCTTATTATCTATATCTATCTCTCTCTATCTCTCTCTCTTCTGTCCTATTATCTATATCTGTAACCTCCTTCTCTTTCTCTCTCTTCTCTCTCCTTACTATTCTCTTTATTGCCCCTTTGGTCGTAAACATAAATGTATAAATAAACAAATATCGTATATGCGTTTCACCCTATTCTACGTACATACACGTTTAATTACAAAGCTATTATTTATATATCAAAGCGTCTAGTGGACACAGCGTCTATTCTTTGATACTTACGGAAGAAAAAAAACGCTTGCTATATTCTATAGATCGTATTCTACATTGGCTGCCTTTGAACAGACATGTATAGCTTCTCGAATTTACGAATACAGTCGGCTAGTGTTGTTGTGGATTTGTTCGGCTTTCGGCCAAATCCCCCGAACGTGTTTCGGTGGATCCCAGGAAACAAATTTCCCCAAGCGGATTGCAGTATTGCTTCTACGTCGGTGGCTTGCATCAGTGCCATGCCCCTAAACGGAACGAAGGGCTTTAGAGGATCGTCCGTAATTGTATGCTGTCTGATGCTAGTTTGGTCTGGGATGCGTGCTGTTGCAGCTGCGCACCACGCTCGAAGCCAGACGGCGCTTATCGGTTCATATTAGGTCCATAGACCCCATAGCCGCCAGCATGTCGGTCCATATGTGTGCAATGTTGTACAAGTGGTATAACCTAGAATTTATTTGTTTTTAAACTCTAGACAATCATCCGTCTCCTAAAGGTTTGGAATCGCCGTGCGTCGTACGTTTACTCCATGCACCGAGGGCAAGCAGCTTGAGATATCTAGGCTTTTCTCAACGCTTCTTGTGGCAGCAGCAGCATGGTCGCTCAGCTCTCAGTGGCGGTATATGGTTAATTCTCTATTCTCTCTCTATGAGCATCCCTCAAAGAAAACTCAATCAACCTTGGGGCTCGAACCCGCTACATCCCGGTAGATGACAACAATGGCTAGCGCACTAGTTTCCTAGACCACACCGCCACACGGGTGGTATAACCTTACAAAAAATCCTTTGGGAGCTGACTCTCAGTCAAGATTTAACGTCCATGGGACTGCTATTCGCATTGCTTCATAGACGGACCCCCATAAATATAAATGTGCAACGCTGGGACTCGAACCCGCGCACCTACGTATCTCCTCCGGTCGCGAGGCGCAGACGCATGCCACCACGCCACCGGGCTCGACACGGGTGGTATAACTTAACAAACTTGAACTAGCAACGACTACAGTCGCTGCATGGACGCCAATGCGGCCACAGTCTAAGCTGTCGTGACTCACATTTAGCTTTGGGCAGTTCTGTTAGAGGGCCAGAGGTGGCCAGGCTAGCGGGGTTATAGGGCAAGGGATGTTTAGACTGGAAGGACTGGCTGGGATTCAGGGCGCGTGTTTATCGCCGTTGTGATAGAAATTAACGGTCGTTCAGCAAAGCTAAGAAACGGCGAGCGGCGCTAACATAGTTGGATGTGTGTCCAATGCGACAAATGCATAGATCAAATCTTTTTTTTGCGTGAGGTTTGGTAAAATGCTTTACGCACACCCAGCGCTGATGTGGAGGCATAAATCGAACCTGAGTTCACGCTGTCGAACATTCTAGGCAATCGAATCTGAGATTCCAGTAACAGACTCACCAATACAGCGCCATAGCATTTCTAAATGCGGGGGCGAATTTGTTAGTGTATTTTAGTATTTTTTTAGGTAAATTACAAACTTGAGGATACCTTCAATTCTTTAAATGATTGGTATTGGTTGTCGCTGGTGCAACGCCCATGCGATACAGAGTACTTTGTGCTACAATTTGGCTACAACAATGGCTTCGACTTCGATTAAGTAATCAAATAGTCAGCGTCGATACCTCGACGAGGCCATAGTTTTTTTGAAGTAACTAAGCTTTCGAAAGATACGCGTTTCTGCCCGTTATGAGATCAACATAAATTCGAAGGTTTCAATCGCGGGGTGTGCGGCGCATACCAATCCAAAATTGCCGTTGCTAAGGTCCGCACGGTTCGTGTAAATTTATTAAACAAAAATACTGTAATATGAAGTTGGCTTGCTAGTTCTTATTAAGCCGCTATGAGCGTTCTAGCACGCGCGTGTGGACTCAAGAATATTTTTAGTTGAATGGTGGCATCTCACAAACAGTGAAAAGTGATTTGTGCTGGATCTGACACACAGGTGGACACAGTTCAGCATTTTGCTACTTAATATTATTCTACATGAATGCTGGATCGTATACTATACAGGCAACGCAAGAGCACGGAATTAAATTCCGTAAAATAAAGATTTAAAATGTTTAATTGCCTATTGCCAAAAAATAAAATAATGCATGGCTACATATAGGTTCGACTACTGCTTGGTCTCGCACAGGCTTAGTTGTCTAGCCTGGAGAACGGGGTGTAAAACAACTCCACCCTGCCGCCCGGAATGCCTATATGGGCGTAACCCCAAATTTGCTAGGTTGACCTTGCATGTTGTTGTCGTTGTCGTTCACGTTGTTGTCGTCATCTCCGTTTTTACTGTAATGCATTTTGTTGTTATCATGAATTTTATTTTTGCGGTTGTTGCTGTTGTTAGCGTTATTGCTGTTGCTACGGTAGTGGTCCTTATTGCCGTTTTTTAGACAACTTCTTTTTTTTAGCTCTTTTTCATGTAGCTCTTTTTCTTCTTTTTCATGTAGCTGTTTTTGTGTTCAATTGGCTATTATCATGACTTTTATTATTGTTATTAGACTATCCGTTGGTGATGTTTTTCTTGTCGTTTGTATTACCTATTACTCTTATTATAATGGGACGCACCTTTTAATGCAATAAATTAAGAGCGGGGTATCAAAATACTAACTGACTTTCTAGTGTACATGCAGCAATGACAGTGAATCACTACAATGCTTCTATTTACCGATATTATATTATTTTTATTACTATAATTCTTATCGTAATTTCAATCATCATTGCCTTTTCTGGTGCTACTTATCTGAAGGTTATAACTTATTGTCTTTGCATCATGACCTTCGATTGACCTTAATCGTAGAGCAGAGATACTTAGATTTTTGCAAAAGACTCCGAAAAATCGATTGCCGCATAGAGCTGTGACTGCACAGCGTAAAGATAAATGAATCAGTTAGGTTAGCCGCGACATAGAGAAGCATCTATCCGACTTATGTCGAGGTGGAAGCAGAGAACATATTCCATGACGCCAACACAGTGGTGTAGCATACGTACGTATCTCCGTATTCGTACACACACGCACGCATGCATACCACGCGGCGGTCGCGCTCACAGATTAAGACGCGACATAGGAGACTTTGGCGATTGCGAAACGACCACGCAGTTCTCGGCACTCGGAGCAGGATTTCCGTAGAAGCGTCGTTATTATTATTATTATTATTATTATTATTATTATTATTATTATTATTATTATTATTATTATTATTTTTTATTTTATTATTTTTATTTTGTGATGTCCGATGATGAAGCAACGACTTTTTGACGAGTTGCCGACCTACAATAGCCGGTCGGCGCATCATTGCCAAATCGGTTGATCTGGGCTTTGAGCATATTTGTCGAAAATCATTGTCGATCCCGACCTACCGCCTCGCTAACGCAACAAGCCGTACCTCTACTCGTTCTACGTTCTAGGATCCTCGTAATTCCTCTACTACCGCTACCTAGCGACGGACCTGTGTTCGTCCTGCGCGCACGGCGCACGCCTGCCCCGGCCTTCAGTCAGGACGCTGTTCTGGAGCGCCAATTCCCTGTACGCATCAGCCGTTGCCGGTCAACGGGCAACTCCGATCCTGTTAGCATCAGGACAGGCTATACCTGCAGCAGCTGCAGCAGCAGCGCGCTATCTACAGCAATACGATAAGCCATCGATGGACGTAGTCGTAGTTAGTAGAAGTTGTAGTAGTAATAGTAGTAGAAGTCGTAGTAGTAATAGTAGTAGAAGTCGTAGTAGTAATAGTAGTAGAAGTCGTAGTTAGTAGAAGTTGTAGTAGTAGTAGTAGTAGTAGTTAGAGTAGTAAAGTAGTAGTAGTAGCCGAAGCAGTAGTCATACCACTGTTAGTAGTAACTACTCGTAACTACGAGACACAAGCCCGCGTTTTCTCGGCTCTCCCTTCCTCCCTTCCGCTTTTCGATGTGGCCCTCGGCCCTTCTCCAGTCTGACTCGGCCCTCGCTTGGGGCCAGGCGTGACGGCGGCGGCAGCCGCCGCCATTTTGTCTGCCTCCAAACCTCTTTCCCTCTGAACTCAAGCTACCTATCCTGCCGCTTTCCACCGGCGTCTGGCTGCCTGTCTGCCTAGCGACTGCCCAATAGCAAGAAGCCTCGACGATCCGGCTTTGCCCTTTCCGTATATCTACGTCAGCAACAGCAGCGGCAGCAGCGGGAGAGCAGCGCTAAGCTGGTAAGCTACCTAGGGTATGTGCCCTCAGAAACCAGCCATCAACGAGCAGCAACATCATCACCATCATCATTAGCAGCAGCAGCAGCATCATCATCATCACCATCATCATTAGCAGCAGCAACAGCATCATCATAATCAAAAGCCCCAGTCGCGTTGTCTATACGTTGCCTATGTCTGCATATGTTCGTCAGTTAGTTTCTTGTCAGTTAGTTGTCTATGTACCGGTAGATCGGTTGGTCGGTCGGTCGGTCGATCGGTTAGTCTGTCTGACTGCGAGTCGTCTACGTCACTTTTCACCGTCAGTACCAGCACGACCGGACCGTCTCTGGACATTGTTGTCCCGTTACCGTCATCCTCGATGTCTTCATCATAACAATTTTCAGCATCATCGTTGTCGTCGTCGTGGTCCTTCTTGCCGTCGAGGCTGGGTAGCTGGCTAGCTGTCTGTAACAGTGGCGGCAGGCCGCTCGCACGCACGCAGACTTCCTGGCGTTTACCCCGGTCTCGACGGTGGCCCGTCTCCCGTGGGCTAATAGCTTTTTGAGGTAGTTCGGCCGCTGCCCCGGTGGTGGCCGTGAGGCCTTGGTGCTGGCCATAGCATCAGCAACGACAACAGCAACAGCAACAACAACAACAACAACAACACAGACAGCAACAGCAACAATACCAACAACAACAGCCTGTCGTCTCGTAGTGCTACACGGCTTAGCACTGTGCGATACATACGGGCGTACGAACGACCGCAGAGGTCTAGCAATTAGCCGTGCCTCTGCCTAAAAAGCCTACTTGTTGTAGTTGTTGGTGTTGTTGGCCAGACCGGCACGAGCGATTAGATCGCTGGCTGCAGGCCCCGTTCTCCGCATGTGTGTTTGCTTCTGTCTTCCTGTCTACGTCCTGCCTGCCCTTCTCCCTCACTGAAGGGAAAGTGGAACGGAAAAGGAACAAGCCCGAGAAGATCGAGAAAAATCGAAGCGGAGAGACAGAGAGGGAACAAGCAAGTTGGTGGCAAGAAGGAGACGTGTACGCGCCTGCGCTCTCGCACCACGACAGCATCCGCAGGACGACGAGAACGGGAAAGAGGAGAAGGACGAGGAGGTCGAGGAGAAACGCGACGAGAAACGAGTGAGGGCCGACGAACTAACCGAGCGACCATCAATCGACGCTGGTGCCGCCGCCCGGACTCAAGCTTTAGCGTGCGTGACTTCCGCATCGTGACGCGTGGTGACCGCACGGGACCGCACTCATCATTGCGTGCGTGCATTACGTACCCACATACGAGTAGTGATCGCATGAGTGAGAACAGTTGACTTCCGAAGTCGTACAGCACTCGAAGCAGACGCAGAAGCAGAAGGGGAGCAGCAGTTTCGGAGCCTATCCATCCGCCGATCGCATCTTGACCTTAAAACAGTGGTTTATCTACAGTTGCAGTTCAGGGGCTTCGAACAGGCTCGGCACTTTAATGAGTTCAGGTGAGTGCAAGATGAGATGTGAGTGTGTGTGCTCTAGGTAGAAATGATCGTGGTCATTTCAAGCGTTCAAGCCGCCGACGCTGCTCGAAGGCCAGGGCCGTCATCGCGACCATTAGGTCATCGTCAGTGGGACAGGCAGAGGTCTTGACAAAAACGCCAACCCGCTACAGATGACGACATTGCACTTTGTGTTCCGTCGCCACGTTAGGCGATGAGATGACTTGTCGCTCTAATGGCGGACGTAATTGGTTTGTTTCTGCAGAGCAATGAGGCAGCGTACGTGTAGTAATGGTGATAACAACGACGATATCTCTATACATAAAATGGCGGGTAGAGCGGGGGTACACGTTTAGAAACGTTGTTGCTTGCCTAGGTCGAGTGCTGTTCTAGTTTTCCGCTGCTCCGCTGACCTAACCGATATGCAGCAGCCGAACCATGTGATGACTCGAATGCAGAAGCTGATGACTGACTGGCCGGTCTTGGCAGTTTGTACGAAGCGTCCGAAAGCGTACGAAAGCGAATTGGATCGAAAGGGCGCACTCATTACCTCGATACGGTCGATACGTGCTACGCACGGGACAATCGTCGCGTGCTCACGTACATAAGGCCTGAGAGTATCTTGCTGAGCTTTCGATAATGGCGTCGAGCTCCGACGAATATAGCTGTACAAAGGAGAGCAGATTGGAAACTAAGGCTAGGCTGAATTACATGCTGCCCAGTAGTATAGTATCCCGCTTAGGAGTAGCCATCGGTAGACCTGTATACCAGGTTATCGATGCCAGATTTATCGAGCTCATATAAAAAACGCAAAAATAATATATCTATATATATAGAAAATGGTGTGCCGGTAAATTAAAGCCGTTAAATATATATATATATATATATATATATATATATATATATATATATATATATATATAGTATATACGAGGCCCGATTGAAAAGTTCTCATACACATTTTTAGAAACTCAATTGTATCTTCCAAATTGTTTTCGTTCGCTTCAAAATAGTTCCCGCCCACTGTAACGCACGTGTGCCACGTTCTTTTCCACTCTTCGAAACATTTTTTAATGCGTCTTTCGGAATCGAATTGAGTTGCTCCGACAAATCTTTCTTTATCTCGTCTATAGTCTCGAAACGTTGTCTGCTCAATTTTTTTTTATCTGTGGGAAGAGTGAGCCAAGTTCGGCAAATAGGGAGGTTGTGAAAATATATAAATCGAATTTTCATCAAGTAATCCGAAACCAATAACGCTGTATACGCCGATGCGTTGTCAAATGCCATCCTAAACGGGGGTCATCTTTGGTCTCGTTACGTTCGTCGCAAAATTGACGGTATCGTGCATACACGGCAGTTCGAGACACTGCTTGATCGTCAAAAGCAGTTCATAGCATTTCCACCACTTTAGAACATAGGATTTGATTTTTAACTCAGAACTTGGTGCAGACTCGTTGCTCCTCCAAGTTCGCTTCTTAAATATAGCCAGCCCTCGTTCTTTTCACTTCTCTGAACTACACTTAAACAAAAAAAATAGAAAACTAAAGAATGGCGCTTCTAAACAACATAACCCAGAATAATCAAAAGTACTAGAACTTGCCTATCCGCCCGCATATATATATACTCACATATATATATATATATATATATATATATATATATATATATATATATGGTACACACACATTTGCGTGGATTATTCCGTAAGGCAGATAATAGTAATGAAATAAAAAGCAATGACAAATTGCAGTTTTTCTTGACATAGTATCTTTGGAGTTTTGCACACGTAGTCCAATTTCCAATTTTTTAATTCTTTTGAAAATGCAGAAAGAAACATGAAGATTATTTTAGAGAATCGCATAACTTTTGAAATCATTCACGTACGAAAAAAAAACTGTTTAATTCGCTGAAGGAATGTTTGTATGGATTCTTGTAATTTCTTATTGTAGATTCTCATAATTTCTTTCAAACAAAAAAGCTTAAGTATATATATATATATATATATATATATATATATATATATACATACTTAAACCCTAAACGGTGTACGTAGGTTATTGACCTATAGGTCGAATACTGACGAATCTAGATATATTCACCCAAGACGAGGTTGACCTACACTCACAGCCATCATTGAGTCGTTTCAACTGCGAGATCGACTGCAACTCGTTCGGCTGTCGAATTGACCAACAGAATGTGAATAGCAATGAGTTTATCATCTTAGTTGTCGACGAGTTTTATCTTAGTTATGTTTTTTTGGTTCTCCCGGGTAACGCTGTCGAATTCTATCGTCTCATCAGTTATTCGACCAATGGCGTCACTGTTGTCTTATATTTCTCTAGCTAAGCTAACGAAAGTCGCCGGGCCGGGCCGGGTGGTCGAGGAGAACCGTAGTAGATGTATAAACTCTGCTCAAGACGGTAACGACCGACAGCGTCCAAATTCTAGCTAGATTCTCGATAGCAAAGGAACTTCGTGGTCTCATAATTCTTGTTTGCGCATGACTCGGTCTATCGCCGAGCAATCGCCGACTGGCTCGAGCGTTTTGGTATCGGCGAAACAATATCCATTGTGGTTGTTGGCAGTCCAAGTTTAGGTCAATACGAACTCCCAGAACGCCGATCATGACAAGACGCAGAAAGCTCCGGACTTGTCCTCTTGACCAGACTCGATCACGCAGTTCCAAAACACTCCCAGTTTTTGAGTGGTGAACTTCGTGTGTGCGTGCACGAGAGAACATTTTGTCTGGGGAATTAAAGTATATATATATATATAAGGTATAGCAAATAAAAAGTATAGCAAATTGACCTTATTTGATGAATAGTCTAGCAACTTATTTTTTTCATTATATACAAACGCTCATTTGAGGGAACGCCCACCTACTTCTAGCAGAAACATCGTGATCTAGTACCCGATCCATTGTGAACGAGTTGATGACGGATACTCACGTATGATGGCGGCTATACCATATGTGCGTATATGCATATGCAGAGTCCATTCTATTACATTTCCGAAATATATGGCGGACATCTCCTCTTCAGTCGGAAAGGCGAGAGAAACGGTTCAGGAAGATCGTGCGACTGTACGCAACGCATATCGCGCGTGCGCCTTAAGAGACGGGACGAGACAAATATGCATTGATGGATATGTATATATATATATATATATATATATATATATATGTGATGGGACAGAGATGGGTGATGTGACGTGTGACGGCTGCTACGTTGATGGCTAGGCTGCACGTAGGCCCGAACAACGTGGCCGAGAGTCAAGCTCTGTAGGCGAGCAGAGGCTCAGACGTACTCGGGCGCCCGCTAAAGGGCCCGCCCAAACAAAGGCCCTCGTGTGAACGACGTGTTCCTCTGTGTGTGTGTGTCTCTCTCTGCCGGCGGCTGTCAGCCGGCGTCTGGCTGGCGGCCTGGTCCATCGACTGGTGATGCGTCAGCACAACCACGAGGGAAGAGCTTCTTCATATCGCCGCCGCAGCCGCAGCAGCAGCGGCAGCTTCATATACGAACCCGCTGTTGCTGCTGCTACTGCTGCTGATTCTGTAGCTGTCGCTTCCGTCATCATCATCATCATCATCGTCATACGGTCTTGTTCATTCTACATCTCATTCATTCTGGGCTGATGTACCGAATCATTGGTCGTCAGTTGGTTGCCATTTCAAGCTTTGACTTGAAATGGCTGAGTTGGAGATGTAGGTAGCCAGCATTGGAATTGCTGCAGCAGATTGTTCTTCCTATTGCAAAGGCAGCTACAGCAACTTTTACTTAGCCTTGTACTACCTAAAACCTCGTGACGTGTTACAGCAATAATATGCAATATATAAATATATATATATATATATATATATATATATAAGGACGTATGAATATGTATTTCGTACTATATTTTGTCACTGGGACTAACCTTACAAGACGTATAGTTTAACTAAGTCCGAGCAGCATGATGAGTGCGATTTGCTGTATACCGCTTTTCACTAGGCTGAGCGAGATGGAAAGTTGAGGCAGCAGCAGCAGAAGTAAAATCTTTAGTTAAGTAGAAATAGCAATCGTTTTTACTAACAATATAAGTGGAGCGACAATTGTCTCCTGGGAACGTGTGCACGGGAAAGAGTAGAAAGTGGAAAGATGCCCCTTTATATATATATATATATATATATATATATATATATATATAAATATAATTTATCTCTGTCTGTGTCTAATATCTGGCCGAGATGGCACGTTCGTTGGCGTGGCACACTTACGTCGGTCGCGACAAGCACAATAGCAATTATCCGTTCCGTTTGACTGATCAGTTGCTCTCAGCGCCGGAGAGTAGCTATCATATAATATAATAGATACACATAATGAGAAATGCCACGTAGTGCATAGCAGCGAGCGTGCATTAGGAGCGTCGGCTTATGCTGGCAGCACGACACATTTACATTCGGCAACAGTGGCCGACAGTAGCCGATA
The DNA here is from genome assembly GCA_003439945.1 of Dermanyssus gallinae. Taxonomy (NCBI): domain Eukaryota; kingdom Metazoa; phylum Arthropoda; class Arachnida; order Mesostigmata; family Dermanyssidae; genus Dermanyssus; species Dermanyssus gallinae. The sequence continues at coordinate 237,477 of QVRM01002040.1, read as the reverse complement.
GCCGCCGCTTGCTTTATCTCGTAGGCAGCTCGAGAGTGGCTCACTCAGCTCAGAGTAACAGGTTGCCGCCTGCTCGCTCTCAGGCGGGCCCTGCCGAGTTTTTCGAGGATCATCCCTTTATCGGCCGACATTCGCACGAGAGAACGCAGACAGCCGCGGATGGACGAAGAAAAAATTACACTAGCATGTCATGCTTTACAATTCACACACACACACACACAATGCCGCACGACAATGCCGAACCTAACTGTACAGATTAGCCATCTAACTTCGCGCGCAGCCAGCGACGCTAATCGGATCGCGGAGAGTGTGATACAAGCAACAATGTTGGCAAGTCGCCGAACCCGACTGAGTCAGCTATTTCTGCAGAGTACACACATATATATATATATATATATATACATATATATTTCTATATATATATATATATATATATATATATATATATATATATGCGTGTGTGTTGTAGCTTTAATTTAGAAATACAACAAGAAAAAGAAACACCAACTAAATGGTGCTCATAAGAACCTCATGCGTTGAAAGGTCGCCACGTATACTGTGGTAGTAGTGTATGTACGTACACAGAAACAACAAAACACAGAGTGCTTGCCGCCTGTCTGACGACGACAACAACGGGGCTATAGGTCACATAGTGCACGGCGCTGAGAAGTCGATGTCGTTATCAATACGTTTGCGCATATGCAACAAATCGTATTATCTGTATATATATATATATATATATATATATATATATATATATATATATATATATATATATATATATATATATATATATATATATATATATGTGTGTTTTATTCAATTACGCATATCTAGTAAGCTTTAATTTGAAAATAAATACTATTACAAGGTACATAATCGCCTATAACGAAGAAGCCGCGTATTTGCCTCTGTTCAAGTAAATCCCGAATCAGACAGCTGTCTCGTGTATTATGTACATGCGGCGTCCCTCGAGGCGCAAATCTAACGTGTTTTAAACTTTAACAAGCGCGTTCATATTTCCACGCTGGCAAGATTTAATAAGGTTCTATTTTGGCAGCAAGCACAAATAAGCGCCGATCTGGTTCACCAGCAGAGAGAGAGAGCACTACCGAGAGCTGGTTGGATCGCTGACGTATCCATTTCCAATTCTGCAGATTATTAGGCCGCCAAAAACCGAGACATTTCACGTGTTTATAGCTTTCCACTCGCCAACTTGGGTCAACAATGTGCGATGGAACGCACAAACATTGCTTTCATATACCGTCATATGAATATATATATATATATATATATATATATGTATTGTCGTCAAGGTCAGTGGGTCGGTATGGGTCACTGCTACATACACGTACACGATATATATATCCCTCGTCCAGGGTCACCAATGTAAAAATCCAAACTCGAATAAAATACTTCGTACGAGCTTAATTATACAAAGTGCGTTCGCAGTTCCCTGTAGTTACCCTCGCCCGGCACAACCGGAGTGTTGCAATGCAACCCAAAATAATCATCTGTATGTGCTTTGCTCGCCCTTGGAGACTCAAGGTTAAGGTTGCGACCGTTGTACTCATACCGCTGTACTCTGTTTCGAAAACTTGTACGTCTGAAGGCATACTTGTAGTCTTCGAAGGGAAGAAGCAATTTTGATCACTTCGGTGGAAACAAAATGTTAACGAATTATTATTACTCATGGGTCCGTGTCATTGACGAGGGCCGAAAAAATTGGCTCCGCGAAATCCAAATGTGTTTTTACTCCTTGCAGCTAAAATAAGTAATGTAACAATTCCCGTGAGTTAGTTTCAACATGGACGGAAAACCGTGCAAGTTGTCTTAAACTATTGAGGTGGGACTAATCAAATACACGTCCAGACTCTATTGATATATGAGGGGAACCCGGTAAAACATGTAATGTTTTCGCCATGATTTGCGGTAGAAGTTAAAATCGGCGGTATGTACATTATTTAGAACTAATTATTCTAAAATAGAACGTCCACAAAATGCAATAGCTTCTCTGCAGCTTCTGATGGTGCTAGTTTCCTGTTCAACAAAAAGCTGACCCTGTGATGCTTAAATGAGATATAACAATAGAGCTTGTTAATATGCCTGTAAGTCGGTGCGTCCAGGTGCACAGTAGTGCCTGTACAGCAACTGTATACACCGATATATATCCGCTTTTAACGTAAAGTTTAAGTTCCTCGAATTATTTCTATATTAGCAAACTAATCATCCACCAATAAAGCGTTTCTTTTTTTAGAAGGTTGGCAACCCAGCAAAGAAAACGATAGTCGTGCTCCAGCTAGACGGCTTATGCCGTACGCAACTAGACGGATTTTAGATAATCTTAGACTCTGAAATATTGAGGCTGCTGGGTTGTTTATTTGGGCGCATTTAAGATTTTGTTTTGATTGGTTTGTCAGGTATACTGTGCAGTAGTGAGTGCTAGATAAACTGACGCCGATGACGATTGAGATAAGGAAGGCTTTCAGTGGCACTTGTATGCTGTGCGACCCTATGGAGGTGGACGACGTGCAACACACTGTTCTACGCCACTTTGGCAACCAACGTGCGGGTTCTATAGCCGTGAGAGGCCACCCCATTTGGCATGTTACATGGTGACTTCAACGGAAGCGTGAAGCGAGGCGACAATCCTGCTCGACGACATCTTGACGCTTAAAACAGCCCAAGAAGCTGCTAAACGGAGGAGCGGTGGACCGATTGAGGTGGGAGGAGAAATGGAGCTCGCCCTCAACTTCTTGGCGCACTACCTCAGGCGGTGTAGACCTTGGCGTAAACCCCCCTCCCCCCCCGCTTCTATTTGACCACATGTTTATATGCAGAAAGATAGCTAGGCAGAAAGATGTAGAAATATAGGTAGGCAGAATAATAGGTATATATTTGTATACCTTTATTTTTAATGTGCAGAAAGATAGGTAGGCAGAAAGATAGAGAGACATAGAGAGAGAGAGAGAGAGAGAGATGTATTACTTTTGCGTTATGTATGCAGAGCACAGAGCACGCTATACGAGACTATAGTCAATATACAACGATAATGCCACCGTGTGCTCCACTAGCGTCCAGCGACGCACGCACCATAGAGGACGGACGAACTGCACTGTACGCTGCTATGGACATTCATTTAGAAATGTCTAGGACGCTTAGTTGAGGCATTGGGTGGCCTGAAGAGCCTCGAACTTGAACGAACTTGGGCACGTCAACCGTCCTGCAAGGCTACAAAAGCCTGAATGCCACTACTATGGGTCATGTGATGTCTACCTAGTACGTGCATAGGCCGGTGAACGTTTACATATAAATAGATTCGACGACAGCAAAACTCGCAGTATAAACAGCGGTAACAGTCGCAGCAGCGGTAGCAACAGCAGCAGCAGCAGCCGCCGCAACAGGACCTGCAGGAGTGCGTTCCTCGCTCAAAACACGTTAACTAACAGATGCGGCGGCGGCAGCGGCGGGGCCGTGTGACTTCGGCCGTGGCGTTGTCCGCGACGGCAGCCCTTGTTCTACGGGCCGGTGCGTGTATGGATATATAGATATATACATTTGTTTATATAGTATATATACCAGTGTGCGCAAATGTATCTGTCGCGCATTTGGTTGAACTTTGTTCTCTTTCTGCCCTGTATGTTCTTCTTCTATTTTCTCTATCAATCTGTCGTTACCACGCCTAGTTTCTCTATATTCTTCCGGCTTTGCTTGTGCGTGCTGATTGGTTGTCTTTATCGCGCATCATAATACGCTTAATGACGATGAGGAGAGCTGGTTAATTGCGGTGCTCATCGCTTGTCGCGCTACTCACTAGCACAGTTAGTAGAGTACTAGAGTGATCAACAGCGAGTGATCGACCCGGCCACGATTCGAAACCGACGCCGGCCAGCGAAACCAACGACCGGCGACAGTGGAGAAGATCAAAGAAAACGAGTTAAAGAAAGCGAAGACTTGAGCGGTGTATTCGGTCTTGTGTCTGAATGAGCGAACGACGATTTAGCGTCATCGGTCAAGTTGTACGACCGCTCTCGAATGAGACTCGATGATGAGACATTGTTGATGAGCAATGTCTGCCCAACTGAGTGCTTGTAGCGTGATTACCTCACACCCGAGGGGTGGTGTGATCAAGATGGAGAAGATGAAGCCACCAAGGCGGGACAGGTGAGGAGCGGGTAGAAAAAAAAGAAACAAAACGCGAAGGGTGTTACGGCGAATGTACGCTGAATAAGCTACTGTGCAGGTGTGTGTTGATTGTTAGCCAACTTCCGATCTGGCCGCTGCACTCAAGATGGCTTAGGCCAGCAGATGTCCATCATCTCTGCGAGTCAACGTCGCTACATACCGACTACATACCGTTGCGACTGTGACGGTTTCTTGTTCTGCTCTTGTGGTTGTGTGTGGCTGCCGCTGCGTAATCGTTGCGTATCTATATCTAGTTCTATCTTCTATAATAGTGCGAGACGGTTGTTTTCGACGAACAAATACGTTACCAATACCGCTCCGTCCTTTCGCGCTTGCGGTTGTCGTTGAAAGTGGTGTTGTTGCTCATACTTCTGTAGGCTCTATCTATTTATGATATCTATTTATGATTGTCGTCGTCGTCGTCGTGGTTGCTGACGCCGACGTTGTTATGCTTGTGGTTGGTTTTGTTATTCATTCGCCACCGGCTGTGCTATTGTCTGTCATCTTATTCCTATTTGTCCTAGCAGGGCCAGCCGGCCGGTCATGTCTGTTTGTGTTGATATGGCGAACGGCTCTCGCCTCGAGTCTCGCTATTGACGCGAGACTCGAGGTGTTGTGGCAACAGTTCATCGCTATCTCCGTCAGATCAACTCTCAGCATCACAAAGCAGACAATTGAATAAATGAACTAGCTGTACAACAGCAAGCAAGGGACGATCTTGTAGCCGCAGGCAGGACGCCACAAGCCTGGAAACGTCAGTCGCAACAGAAGCTGCAGACGAGTAGTCTGGACTGGGGTGAAACTCTCGCTCTCTCTCCATATATATATATATATATATATATATATATACATAAACATATATATTTTATATTTATATATCCTTCGCTTTCGCACTGTCGCCCTTGCTTTCTCTCTCTCTCTGACTATGCTGATCTCTGTCGATCTTCGGTGGCCATCATGACGGCAGTCCTGCACCTCACCGTCTCATGATCAAATGGCGCCAAGCTCTTCGTTTTGCTTTTCATTTCGTGCTCGCCTGGTTCGAGTTGCCCTTCTCGTATTGCCTTATCTCGTTCTCCGTCTGTGCCCGTGTCTCTTTCTATTTTTATTTCATTCTCTGTCTTTCTGTCGGGCCTTAGATGTAAGGCCATCATCTACCGTTGGCTCCGTGATTCGAGAGAGTCTTGTCATCGGTTCGAATGTCGACGTGCGCAGCTAGCCGGTGATGGTAATAATCGTAACGTTCATCATTACCAACTTCATGATAGTAGAGTTTATTATCATTATATATATACTGAGTAGAGGAAGAGCTCGACCGGCAACCGAACCAGATCAGGTCCGATGCAAACTGCTACACTTTGTTGGCACGAAGAGCTTTTCGTTCAGGTGTCTTCATACTCGCATATATATATATATATATATATATAAATATATATATATATATATATATATATTTATATATATGTTCCGGAACCATTACAGTGTCTTCCCAAGACCGATTCGCCATCCGCTATGTTGACGCTTCTTCTACTCGTCCGTTTTTGCGATAGCCGACCTCCACGCTATGTCGCGGGCTTTGGCCGCGTTAAATAGTAACTTTATATAAATCTGAATCTACACAGCTAGCTTTCGTCTTCTGTACATAAACATATACAAAAGCTGCTCAAGAAAATGAAAATAAAGAAAAGAAGAAGAATTCTAGGACGGTGTCCGTCTCGGTGTTCGTATACGACGAGCATGTATGTACTCATATCTCAGTATATTTTTGACTCCTTGATTTTCGTCCCCTCTCGCTCCTCGTGCCCTCTGGAAAATTTTCTAGGAGTCAACAACCTCACGTCGTCAAAGAACCACTATGAGTGAATGCGTACTCCACGCTTTCATATGTTAAAGGGTCTGCAGGGACATCTAGTGCTTTTGATCGAGGCTAACGAAAAGTTTTTGTCTCAATCTATCTAAGGTCGGCCCGACGCTGAACTGGACCCGAAGACAAAACTTCCGCTTCCTTCACTATACAGACTTTATGCACTACGTCATGTACACTTCGACATTCCTGTTTGTACGTCATTAGCCGACGGCCTTTCAAATTCGGTACCGTGCGCTTGAAATCGCTAAGCGAATGTCGATATTGACGTTGGTATTGAAGAGCGGACACTTCGTGTTCCAGCTGGAGTGACCGACCTCTCAACGAACTCAGGCGAAGGAAGTGTTAGACTGTCGTCGTTGTTGTTGTTGGTACTTTTGTTATTTTGTTGAAGGTTGTGATCTTGTCAATGTTGTCGTGTTTGTCGATGATGATGATGATGAGAGGTTATGACATATGGTCTCACTGTCTTCTGGTTGGCACCAGCCTGGTATCCACGAGTACCTGCGCACATATACAACGAGGGGGGCCATTAAACAAAGAAACGAACGCAGCCCCGATGTTTTGAGCGAGTAGCAGTGACAATTGTAGTATAATGTTGTGATGTTTATGTCCTAACAACGCAATAGGCAACTTGTTTACCTTTCCTTGTCGATCTGGTGGTGGTGCTGCTGCTACTGCTAGGGACAACGTTGCTTAATACGAACTCCGTCTCTAAACGATGTTTGATAGCATCTTTTTTTTCAGGCAACAATATTTGCGACATTTATGGGAACGATTTTTTCTATACATTTCGTGAGGGTGGTTTAGGTTCGCAAGGAGGTTCGCTTATGCTGCTACGTATAAAAGCACACCTACAAAACGCGTTTTTCGATATTTTCTAGCTTTGCGTCGATGACCTCGAGCGCCGATTTGCGTGAATCGAAGCGTGTTCTCGTTTTTATTATATTACGATAAAAAGAAGAAATCGCACAATGGATAAGCAGCGTGAGTTTAAATAGAACGAGAAAAGATCGTGTGTTTTTAGCCCGAGGGGTTTGCGCGTTGTCGTGGTGGAAGAACCATCGCTGAAGAGACGCATTAGAACTTTGTCTGGAGAATGCAGAAAAAAGTCTGGTGAAATATCAGAAATTCTCGAGCTAGAACAACTCGCGTCTCCTTTTGTGATAAATCACGATGTACCTATTACACAGATTGTTTTGGTGAGTTCGTAGTGATCGTGGAGAATTTTATGGCGGAACCTCGCATCAAAGCCTAAGCTCTCTTCTAGAGGTGCATAGGTTATGTTTAAGCTTTCGTTCATCGCAGTCTTCACACGAGCCACATTTTCGTCGACTGTTGCTGTTTTTAGGCGTCCTTCACGGGGTTCGTCACAGATTAAAATGACCAGGGTTAAATGGTCTGTACCATTCATTGAGGAATAGTTATTTGTCAATGGATATTGAAATGTGAAAAGAACAATCATTCTGAACAATAATTTGTTTTCGGAGAGCCGTCAGGTGTGTTTTAGTCAATAACTAATATGAATGGTAAAATGTATCGACTTTAGCAACAAAGTTCCACGTTCGCATTTTATACACCGCAAAGATGTTAACCGCAGTGATGTGAAGCGCCGAATAATTTGTATGGCCACTTGTTTGCATTTGAAGTAAGCCGTTGTAGTGAGATACTTATAGCCTAATGCAAGTCTGATCTCAACAGTTTTTATTCATGGTCATATTCTCTTATTCACCCAAATACTCAGCGATCAGCGTCCGAGGTGCATGTGTACATGTAGAAATTATTTTCTCTAAGCACCACTAGGGTGGGCCAGCTTAGCGCGCTATGTCTGTATTGCGTGGAAAATGGTGAAAGCCGGAGGTTTTGTCAGAGCAAACCTGTGTTGGTCGCACTTTTTGTCATTATAAGAATAAATATCGTATAGCGGCACACCTTCATTTCAATTTAGGTCAAGTACTGTTGTTGCTTTTGCTATTGCTTCATTTCAATTATATCACTGCGATGTATATAGCCAGTTGTAGCAAAAAATCATTACTCTCGTTTCGGCAGAGAGTTTAATAGATTGCTTAGCATCATCGACCATTTTGCCGTCACGTAAGCGACATGATTAGCGTACCGCGTTATTGTATCGGACGTGAGCAAAGCGCCGCGGAAGACGCGCCGCAGACAACAGTTATCCGAGAAATGTATTAAGGCGTCGTTAGGTAGCAGCTAGGTAGTAGGTCGGTAGCTAGGTACGTAAGATGCAAGTCTAGACGTGACAGCAAATCTAGCGGAAGTGGGACTGCGGGCGCGTGACCCGCGTATGCCGATAGGACGAGGAGACGACTAGGAGAAAAAGAGAAGGCCCTCATACGGGATGATACAACCACGAGGTCCGCCGCTTCACGCACGGCTGCCAGCGGCCACAACGCTCTTGTCGTCATTCTTGTTATTGTTGTGACCCTTGCGGATACGGCCGTGGTTATTAACGCATCGACCCTGCTTGCTTGGCCCAGCTAAGAAGTGCAGAGACAAGAAGTCTCAATTTCTTCCTAATCCCTAGTAGCTTTCTTCCGGTCGGCTTTCGGCTAAGACCTCATCGCAGTTAGCCTTCTATTAATAGGCTCAATGCTGAAATGTCTACGGGGGGGACTGAGTTGATGATTATATATATATATAGCTTCCATACATAAATTCCGTATTTTACGACCCAGTGTCGGATGCGCCCTACAGTAGTCTTACCGTGCAGGACCGAACTAGACCGAACTAGACATGATTGATCGTCATCGCACTAGTGTTAATAGCAATATTCAAAGCAGTACCCGTTACAGATGCGGCCTCAAGGACTGCGGGCATATGTCAAAGCGTTGCTTGACTACAAGAGTCCAATCCAGACAATGGTGCTTCTAGACTTCACAAGTTACTGTCGTTGTTCTTTCAAGTTCTTGTGGGCGTTTTCGTTGATGGGCGTTGGTTGGCGCTGTTATTCCTAATGTAACATTGTTGTTGTTGTTGTTGTTGTTGTTGTTGTTGTTGTTGTTGTTGATGATGCTGTTATTATTGCTAATGAGGATTGTGTCGTTGTTCTTGTTGCTAACGAGGATTTTGTTGTTCTTCTTGTTGCTGCTGCTGCTGCTCAGGTCACGTTCGCCGTCTGCTCGATGTGAGACGCTCGCTGAGTCTGCGCCCACCTTTGACACAGCCGCACCGCTACAATGTCCACCAGACGGCCAGCCAGCAGACGCACGTCAGCCTTCAACAGGAGCAGAAGGCCACCGATCGCAAGTCGTACGTGAGCAGCCATCGCCAGTCGCCGACCGCGTCGAGCGCGCTTGGCCCGCCGCAGGGCGACGCTTCCCGTCCGCTCGCGTTGGGCTCGAACTTGGGCTATCCGTCGCGGGGCACCCGATTCGCCTCGTGGTACAACAGCCACCATGGTCACCTGCTGCCGAGCAGCCACGGGCGGCTGCCGCCGTCGTCGTCGTCGTCGCAGCAGCAGCAGCAACACCAGCAGCAGAACGCCACCACGTTCGGCGGCGGCGGAGGCGGCCCGATGTCGTCGAGTGCAGGCGCGGCAGCTTCGGCTACGTCGGCGGCCGGAGACGGCGCGCCGGGCGGCCAGCAGGCTCAACTCACGCGGCCCTTCTCCTATGCCAACCACGTGTTTCTGCCCGAGGAGGAATTCCGCGATGGCAAGACCAAGGCGCTCCGTGGGTAAGTGGTCTAGCAGCAGGACGTGCCACAATGTGAGACGAGATGTTTCTGGTGATCATGATGATGACGATGATGATGATCATAATAATAATAATATTAATAATAAGATCATTATTGTTAGCGTTAAGATGAATGGACACACATTAGTCTCATACAGTATGTTTTGTCGTGCCACCCATACAAACAGATGCATGATTATACAGCAGCTACTCCCCATTGTACTTTCTCGCTACTGAGATGTGCTTTTTTTGCTTGTTTATATATTTATATATATATATAGAACACATCTCAGTAGAGAGAAAGTACAATGCGGAGTGGCCATAGTATTCATATATATATATATATATATATATATATATATATATGTGTTTTGTATATACATATAACCAATACATATATATACATATATATATATATATATATATATATATATATATATATCTATATATATATATATATATATATATGTGTTTTGTATATACATATAACCAATACATATATGGACGTCGCACAAAACATTTACAACTGCGTTAAGAAGCATTTATCATTCCCCTCTCTAGACATTTATCAAATGCAAGCACAAGCCTGCATATCGCACTTGATTACCACATTTCTGATAAAGCAGCAAAAATTGTTTTTCTTTTAAATATAAACTGGGTTGTCGATAAGGCACAATTAAGCTTTTGTCACGCTAGGAAGCCCACTTTCAGACCACTTTCTGTTCACCAGCGACAGTGATCGCATTGGAAAACAGTTTTTCTGTAAATTTATTTTGTGCGGCGCAACTTAACTCATTATGCTGTTCTGGCATTTTTAAACTTTGTAACGAATTATTGGCATACAAAAATCTAAATAGTTTAAAGGCAGCCAATTTAGTGATAAGGTTTGTGAATCTCGCTTAAGTAGATTATTGCATCTAATCGATCGCAGATTGCCATACGGACCAGCCCATAAACACCGTACGATATATAGCGATCACAATTATCCAATTGTCGACTGTGTCACGTGCGTGAACACAAGTAAACACCTAAAAGCAGTGTTATTACATAATGTTCATCTTAGATTCTATGTCACGTGTCATTGGTCTCGCTAAATGCAATCGTACACGTTGGGCTTCGTTCTCGATCCGCGACTTCACTTTGCACTGTGACTGTGTTTTATTCCACATAACTACGCGAACGCGCAATATATGACAAATACATTGAGAACACTGTGCACTAAATGCAAATGTCATACGTTGCGAATTATTACATGTAAATTACCCGCAAAATTCTGCTAGATCTATCCAATCTATCCATCCAGGTAGCAGCAAATCGGCAGCATTTCATCCTAATTGTATAACAGTAATGTTAGCCAAATTTCGTCGGAAAGGAGTTTATTGAGAAAAACATTGTGTAAAAACGACGACCTATCTTTACCGATTGTCTGTGCGTTCGGCAAGCATTGGAGTACACTTTTTTGCTGCCGTTCGCTGCGCGTCTCTAGTTGGCCTTAACTGTCATTATAGCACCTTTTTTTGGGGGAATATAGTCTAAATTAAGAGTTCGACTGCGGAAATTTAAATTATATATATATATATATATATATATATATATATCGACTGCGGATATTTAATTCCTATATATAAATATATATATATGTATATATATAGGGGTGCACTCCGTCGATAATTGGGAACGTATAAGGCAGCGCTCCACCTCCACCCATTGGCAGTGTGCGTGGGTGGCAACACGCGGAGTCGATGATCGTAAACAAGTCGTCGTCGTTTCCGACATCATCGACATAAGTCCTACCTCGGTCCGGCCAGATATTACAACAACAACAACAACAACAACAACCATAGCAGCAACAAGGATAACACGAGGGCCGGGTAGTGGCTGCAAGGAACGAAGGAGGTGAGCTAGCCAGGCTGTAGCTACAAACACTTCAGCGTGAAGGACATTGGTCGAATATGATGGGTCCTTTGGTACAGCAGCAGCACCAGCAGCAGACAAAGACACTTGACGCCGCTCGATATTAGCCGCGGAATCCCGCCTGACTATTATAGTCCTTCGCTAGCGAGGTTGATGATGCTCATCTATTGGCAAAAGCTACGCAGATGCAAGACTTCGCCACTTTAAGATGAGCGACCTGATATGAGAGCAGCGTTGAGCGGACATCGGTTAACAGGTATCCTGCTCTACATTACTGCTAAGGCAATTGCCTTACACAAACAACAACAACAACAACAACGACAACAACAACAGCACAAAGATGTACAGCTGCAATTGCAACAATAATAAAAGGAGCAATAGCAATCACAACAACCACGGCACTAATATCGACAACGGTAGTCTATCTGACCTTATAACGCCGAAGCACAAGGTTGTAACTGGACGAGTGTGGGCGTCGTAGTCGATTCCCCGAAGTGATGTCGCCAACCTTGCGATCTTTAACCCTGTAATCTTGGCCTAGGACATTCCCGCTCAGGAGCTTCTGCAATGCACAAAGACCCTCTATCACGATGGATACATACCCTAGAGATATCTAGCGAGGACAAGAGAGCGAAATAAGTGTGACGAATAAGAGAGCGAAGGGAGAAAAAGAACCAGGAGGAGGGAGACTAGACTGACTAAACATTCGAAAGACCCATCTTAGGAAAGCTCGATCGCTGCTGTTTACTATACGCCAGCTAGGCGGAGTCCAAGTAATAACATCTATCCAGACGAACGAGGCTAATTCACTTTAGCCGAGTTCTGGCCCAGGGACGCGTGCAAGAGTCAACATAAAATATATTTATATATATATATATATATATATATATATATATATATATATATATATATATATACATATATATATATATATAGAGCTATACTACTCTGTTGTATGGTATACAATGTATACGTCGATTACTAGAGTGGCCAATCATTAAGGGAACCTACGCTTAGAAGTACGGCGGCAGGCCTATAGATAAGATGCAATTTAATTAGTAAATATATATACAAAACAAATAGGAGGATTATATATATATATATATATATATATATTAGGTGTACAACAATGTACTTACATGTATAAGGCATTTTAGTGACACACACACACAGCAGTGCAATACCATTGCATCCACCTGAGACCTGTATATGTATGTAGATGGTAGCAGATACACACAAGGCGTGCTTGTGTTGGTTTCTCGCTAGTTTGTTCAATCTATCTACAGGGCAAGCTGTCTCTGTGGACTCTGCGGGTCGACGTGAGTGTGTGTGTTGTGACTAACGCCGACCAGCAGCGTAAGTACCTTTTGTGCAAGTTTAGGTACGAAGGTCACAAGTTTATGAATATCGATTTTTCCGCTAGCTCGAACGATGTCGCTATTTGTCTAGATCTATTTACCTATTCGCCTGTCTGTCTGTCTGTGTGTACGTGCAAAACGAGCAGCGACCTGATGTCGTATCGAGTTTTGAGTAAACTCCGATTTTCTTCGACTAGAAAACATCGTAAAAATCGTGTTTTTGTTTGGTGCTGTTCTTGTTGCTGCTTACCTATACCACAGCCACTGTTATTACTACTACTATTACTACTACCGCCCTTAATCTTAGCAGTAACACAAGTATCGCTGACTTCTCTAATTCTAGTGGTCACACTGATGATCTTCGCCGTTTCCGTACTTTAAAATGAACTATAATAAATTACTTACTTTTAGTTGAATTTGTTAGTTAGATATTCACATTTCCCTGTAACCATAACATTAAATAACAAATGAAGTTTATATTGCGCATAAACATAAAAAAAATACTTACTTAATAAGCGAACGCTTGATAATTACTATTAGTGATGGTGGTGGTGGTGGCGGTAGCAGTGGTGGTTGTAGCAAGTCTAGCTGTAATCATGCTAATAGCAGGAGCAGCAGCAGCGACGAACGACATAGAAACGAAGCCAATTGAATCGATCGAAGCGCGCAGTTCTCGGATAGAGACCGTTTTTTGCCTCTCCTGCCTCAGGTGCTCCCTTATGGTTGGGTAGGTCAGATATTCCTGCCGCTATTCTTGTTATTGTTATTGCTGTTGTTGTCGTCATTGAACAGTTATTGCTAGTTAGGTAAGTAGTCTATTAGCGAACGAACCTGCACCACCTCTCCTCTATCCCACTTTGTGTCGTTAAGCCAACTATAAGGCTAAGCCTGTGCTATACTAGCTCAAGCCTATATGTATATATATATATATATATATATAAATATATAGTCTGATCATCAATCGAGAAGAGTCCGTGGTGGTGGGTGGTCAGTGTGCAACCCAATCAATGAAAGGGTCCGTCACATACCACCAGTCATATCGATATATAGATATACACATGCATATCCGTTCGTGCAGTTCGAACGGCGTCGGTGGTCGTAATGCTGTCCTTCAGATTACGACGCGGCGGCATCGCGCTTCGCCAGATCCTGGCCCCTCAGCGTTCGCTCGGGCTTGCTCCGCGGGCAAATGTCGCTCTACACAACGGACGGTCTGCGACGGTCTGCATACCTCGAACGATACGGTGGCAGCCGAACGCACGACGTAGCAGCAACACCAGCGCCGCAGACAGACAAACAGAGACTGGTGACCGAAGCAATCGTGGGGACGACGGGCGGAAACCCGGCGGAAACTCCCACCATTATCCTTCAGGGACGACGCTCGTTGAACAGCAGCAGCAGCACCGCCAGATCCTAGATCCTACTAGATCAACAGCGACACACCTGTCGTCGGAGCTCCTCGTTGAAACCTCAGATGCCGAGATCAAGCTGAAGGCGGAGGCTGCCGCGACTTTTACCACAACGGCTATCATTCGGCGAGGGGGGAGCTCGTCGTCGGTGAGTTGTGCGTGTGCGTGATTTTGCCACTCGAATCGAACAACGCAGTTCAGTCAAGCCGAATGAAATCAAACCAGGCCAGGCCAGCAGACCGGCAGGCAGCAACGCTTTCTCACATAGATCAGTATAGAACGCCTCTTCACAAGGACTGTTAGGGAAACCCTAGATATCTTAGTATGTCCGGCCCTCGGTGCTTTGAAGAAATGCCTCAGGTTGAGTTCCAAGCCCGTAGGGGACGGAGGATAGTCTAGAATTAAAAACAACCTCCTTAAAAAGATGTTTTCAATTCTAGAACGCCTCTTGCTCGCGTGCTCCCTACGGTCTTTTTCTACGGTCGCGCCATTTGAGCCACCATTTTAGCCTTTCGTTTCCTCACTCGATTTAGAAAAGTTAGATGCTGCGCTGGTAAATAGGCCAAAATAGAGACAGATCGAGAGAGAGAGAGAGAGAGAGAGATAGGGAAAGGGGGAACAGAAAGAGGGAGGAGGGAATGCAAAAGAAATCATATAGATAGCAGAAATAGGGAAAGAATATAGATAACAAAAATAGGGAAAAAGAGAAGAATATAGATGGCAGAAATAGGGAAAAAGAGAAGAATATAGATGGCAGACGGTATCGGTTGTTGATCCATGATCTAGGTCTTGGTCCTCGGGCCGCTGTCCACCTTGCTGCGTGCGCGCTTCAACGTTGCTCCGGTCGCTAAATGTCGCTGTTTCGGCGCCCACCGCACTGCTGTTGCTTCGCGTGCCGCGGATTGTGCGGGTCGTCTTACTCGATCCACCGGCCGATCAAAACTCAAGTTCGAAACTGATCGGGCTGGCGGCCCGAAGAGACGGAAGAAGCCGAGGACGTCCTCCTTCTTCCTACAGTCCGACAGGAGGCAAATACGCCTACAAGTGCTACTACTACCCACCCACAACAGCTCTGGTCAGCCATAATTCTCCACTAACCTTCATCATAACCTAGTCGATAGTCCGCAGTAGACTATATATATATATATATATATACAGGTTCATGCATATATTTATATACTTATTTCGAGGTTTGGTAGAACTCGGCAAGAAAATATTTTTTCCTAATAAAGGAGAGGCGGAAACATCTTGTTTAGGAGAGAGAGTGAAGTTTATCAAGGTAGTTATTCTGCATTCTGCATTTTATCCTACATAGTTGTGCGAAATTTACGTTTGCGGGAGAATCAGTCAACGCATGAAGGAAACAATCATATCGGCATGTTCGAAGGAAAAGTCTGCACAACGGAAGACACTTCATTAGCTTGCGTAGCGAAAAGCGATTAGCCAGATTGAGAAAAGTCATAAAAAGTCGATATGTTACGTTAACGCTTTTTCGTGAAAAATCGTAAAATCTTTTCATAATGACCAAAGATGTAATTCCAAATGACCACTCTTGCGCTATAGCAAATGTAATGCCCACCATTTTCGTATTAAAGTGATAGTGCTGCGTTACGTAGTTGGCAAGTAACTAAGCTTTTTCGACAGTCATAGTTGTTATGTTTTACGTGCAAGCTTTTACGTTCAGAATCGAAAATTTGCCAACACGTTTCGGCCCCCTCCTTCTAGTAGGAAAAATTATTCTCTTGCCGAGTTCTACCAAACCTCGACTTTTGTACCAAACTTTCTCATACACCCGATGCAAGTTGGCATGTCTTCGGTTTTGATATGGCTAATGCAAAGGCTTAGTTACTTGACAACTACGATACGCAGCACCATTACTTTGCTATTGCGTAAGTCTGGTCTTTTGGAGACACATTTTTAGTCGTAATGGAAACATTTTACGATTTTTCACGGAAAAGTGTTAACGTAGGACATAACAACATATCGATTTTTTATGACTTTTCTCAATCTGGCTATTCGCTTTTCGCTACGCAAACTAGTGAAGTGTCCCATTTTCCTCCGAACACGCCGATATGATTGGTTCTTTCATGCGTTGACTGGTTTTCCCGCAAACGTATATTTCGCACAACTATGTAGGAGAAAAAAAAGCAGAATAAGTTTAAATAAATTTCACTCTTACTTACATTTTTTCTTGCCGAGTTCTACCAAACCTCAAAATAAGAACATAGCGGTATGAATGATCCTGTATATATATATATATATGGAAATGTTTTGGTCGTTTTCTTACTTCACTGAACGAAACTGCTTGCTAGTATGTATTTTTTGTATGATCTCGTTTTCACGATACTCTCTTTCCCTATCAGCGACTTCAACCCGTGCCAACCATGTCATTCCTTCATTGTGCGCTTCGTTTAAAAATTGCGATCCCCGTTTTATTGCCTGCGTCGACCAAAGACGGCAATCTTCTTAATGGGAGCGCTTAACACGAACTCAAAGCAACTTGCAAGTGTATGATCCAGGGATTATAAATACTGCAAATGCTGTCGTTTCATAGGCCAATCTCTTGTATTAAAGCCTCCGTTTCGGTGGTGAAAGGTCAACATACCTTGTTTTGATGTTCTACAGGCGCCTGTGAGCCCATCCATGTTAATCTTTCCAAAATAATCTATAGTCAGGGACCTACAGTCAAAGCTTTGATCCTCCGGCTTAACGCTAGAAGTCTAAAATATCCAATACCTGATATCCCAGCACGAATATTGCATTGGTTAAAGCGTGACTGGCTTTAGTTAACTGTGGGATCTAATTGCATCTCGAGCTGGATTATATGTACGTTTTCATAAAACCTACCTTTCATACTAGAACATTAAACAACGGAGGCATGACAGGAGTGGGCAAGCGGTGAGATCCATCTATGCGCAATGCGGGAAAAGCCATTTCTAAACCTTTCCTAGCCCTAACCATGTCAAGTCTTGAACTTTTGAGTGATCTTTGACAGTTCTGCGTTCTAAGGACGAAGGCGATGTTCTGCATGCTCCCAACAGTTTTAGCAACTTTTTAAAACTCATGTAGCAGAATATATTCGATTCATAGATTCAGTATATTGCGCTAAGAATAGATTCTACTGAAGAGCAAAGCACTGAACGCCAAAACAGGAAACACCCTTTAATACAGTCACGCCTGCGCTAGGACCAGACAACCCCTTCTCGCACTGACCGTGCGTTGGGAATTATACACACATAACGAGTAAATACAAGCGTTTGCGCACAATATATATATATATATATATATATATATATATATATATATATATATATATATATATATATATATATATATATATATATATAATATTTTTTGGAAACAACTTGTATGTATATATGTTAGGTTAAAGTTCCCGCATTGGCAACCATAAATTGGTAATGGTGGCGGTGTTTGATTTCGTACTACACACTTCACTGTAAAAAGCAAAAACGCCAGTGGTTTTGTTGTCTAAATGCAGCGAAATCGAATAAATGGATGAATCTGCCACAAATGAAGAGATATTTGTAATAGTGGCATAGTAACCTTTTTGTAATTACGAAACTTGTTTGCGGGCACAGTGTTAAACAGTGAAGTACAGAGAGCCATGCTTCTGTCACATCACCTAAGCAGTGCGTCTGTTCCAACTTCATTGAACATTTTCCAGTACATGAGGTAAGGCTAGTTCAGGACTCGAGCGTATTTAAAAATATATTTACCTATCGTTGGCTTTCGGTTAACAGATCGTATCGTCAATATCTGACAACCAGATATGTGTTCATCTGGTGGGAAGCAATTGTGGTTCTCATACGGGCTAGCAGTCTATTCTATACAGGGGCCAGGTGATAGATCAGTACTTTCATATATAAAATCAGACGCAGGACAGTTCTTAAAATTAATCTCGTATGTGTTTGTCAAAGCCGTGAATCTAGCATGGTATGCAAGAACAAAAGCCAGCTCACGATCGCACACAAAAGAGCATTTCCAGATCTATCTACGACTTTACCTACAATATCTACTATTATGTAAAGCCTATGTAAAGCCACGAGACTTCCTGTTGAAAGTTTGCAAAATTTTCTCAACTGTTTTTAAGATAGTTGTGCTATCTTTGTCGTCTCTAAGGGAATAAGGGCCTTACAGAACTGCATACGTTTTGGTTCATCACGGTTATCGCGCAGCGATTCTCTATTCCTCTCCCGGGTTCCATTTTTCGCTCCGGAAGTAGCGGAGGGCTTAACAGAGTTAAATCCCCTATGTCAAACTTTGACTCTCGATAAAGGAAACTCTACCTTGTCTAACGTATACCCTTTCAAGGACTTCGTGTATGTATCAGTTTCAAATTTGTGGCTATTCTAAAAAAAGCTAATATTAACTTCGAAGTGTTTCACTCGCTCTATACATAACGTGCAGTTTCAATAATTCGACAGTGCAAATAGACATCAGGCCATATAGATAGTTAAACATAATACGAAGTAGAATCCCTCTGTAAAACGCCATTCGCCAATAAGCATATTTCTTTCAAAAACTGCGTCTTGTCTTTTGATTGTACGCTTGGTCAGCATGTGCACGTGCTGTTACCATCTCCAGCACTTGAATTGCGCCGCTTGAATCGACTCTTTTAGAAATGTTTGCCATTTTTTTCAAATTTATGAACTAGCGTGTAAACAAGCTTGCATACATGTGAACGACAGCAACCGGATGTAATATGGCCGTATCATTGCCAGTTGCGGCAAGGTCAAACTGATTAGTACAAGGTGAGCTATAGTAGGTCCTTCACAGGTCGGCTCTACTCTTGACGGTTGAAACGTGCAGGACTGGATCGGTTATTTTAATTAGAAGACCGCATATATTTAAGAGCATCGTTTCTTCCATCATGTCCTCGTAACGAAGTCACGTATAAAAAAAATGTCTTTCAGTATTTTGAGACACACCTTTTTTTAACACACTTCATAGTCGCTAAATATCATAGTTATACTATTCGCTGAGATTGCTCGTCTAGAAATCATGAAGAAAATCATGATTTCCGAGCAAAAAAGTAATCGGACCGCAGTTATATATCATCTTGCCGCAGTTATAAATTTTCAGCGGCATTTGATGTTTGAAGGAGTCCTTTGGGCAACTTTATCGTAATCTGTTCTACGGTGTTCCTGCTTAATCAATGCAAAATAGCTCCATCAATGTTAGTATAAACCCTCTTAGAAAGATCTAGAAAGATCGGAAGTCTGGCCTACTGAGATTGGTTGGCTCAGAATACCTAATGTGTTGACATCCAACCATAGTTATAGTAATACTGTTAGCAATAGTAACAACAGCAGTACAAGCAGTAACAACAACGATTAATCTTAAGGTTATAATTAGTGTAGCAAGTGCAGTCACAAAACTGAAACTCAACTTAAAAGCATTTTAGACTGAACTGTATCGTCATTGGACAAGCACTGTACTTTCGTAGTGCTCTGCAGGGAACCTGTTTATTTATATATATATATATATATATATATATATATATATATAGATGAGAGAGGGAGAGAGCGAGAGACATATCTTATGTTTTTCGTGGAATGTGTCTGCAATTTGCCATCAAACTTATGAGTAACATCATTGTGTAGCATTTCTATAGTGAGCTCCGCATGCTACTACGATTTCATATTACTTCTAAAATTTCTGAAAAATCATTGAAATATCGTTACTGCAAAGCAACAGGACACCTCTGTCGTCCGACTAAGGCAATTTATAAGATCTAAGAGTAGCCTGATAACGGCCAAGTATCTATTATACATTTATCAGCATTAAGCAATACATTTACATTATTGCGCGTAAAGTTCGTTGCCATTCGTGCAATAGGATGCACCTTGGGATATGTGACAATAGGAGCACCATATATATATATATATATATATATATACACTGATACACACGAATATAAACACATGTGTTCGAACATAACGTAAAGCGTCCTTTTATGTGCATATATATATATATATATATATATTTTTTTTTTTTTTTTATATTGTACTGTTGGGCATGCAAATTGCGCGCCGAAAGTGTTTTCGATATTTCGCAAATACTCGAAAAATCGAGCCCATGGTTCTATTTCGTAAGCAACTCAGCATAACTTCTGTATGCGTGCTTTATTTCAGAGAGGACAGCCCCCCGCTGAATGTCGAGGACATTCTCTTCGATATGTTTAAGGAAAGCGATGATACAATCTCGGTTGACAAGTTCTTCAAGGCTCTGTTTGCTACAGGGCTCAGGAAGAACGATCACCGACTTAAGGTAGATTAAACCACCTGACGAAATATCTAAAGCAAATATATAAAAAATAAAATAAATTATATATATATATATATATATATATATATATATATATATAATACACGTATATATATATATATATATATATATATAACACGGGGAGTGAACGACTGCTTTAGGAGTGAGAGTAAAATTACTAACATGTTCACAAAATCTGCCATTGCGGGTAAACGAGTAATTTATACTCCAGAATACAGAGTTTGTATGACCGATATGATACGGAGACCGGTTTATTCGAACTCAACCACGAAGCTCTCACTTCTCGTGCACAAGCACTCACTTTTCAGGTAGCCTTATACACACAGGTTCAATATATATATATATATATATATATATATATATATATATATATATTCCGATTCAGAGCGTGGTTTATTTGCAAAGCTGCATTACAAATGCTTAAGTTTTCGGAGAAAAAAAAATGACATTTCATATAATAGATTGAATTTGCACAGTCACATGGTTATATATACAGGTGTGTACACAGTAAACCGGTTATCAGTTCATCGGTGTGATACAGCATTGTAGCAAGGAAATACGCTCGTCACAACAGTATTGCCGACCCTTTGTATAAACCCGTTGTATATACAATACAATACAATACAATACAAAGTCTCCTTTATTGAAAAAGGTGTGTTGGTATCACAGTGTAGTCTTTACACACATGGGCGCGTCGCGAAACTCTCCATGCGAACGCATTATTCACCACATCGACATTAGCAACTTCCGGTGGAGCAATTGACACCACACTACGAAGATTATTTGGACGTACTGTAAAAAAGGTACTAAAATTATTACTACGGATTAGTTGTTTAAAAAGTCTGAGGTCAACTTGCATCTGGTGCTCGCTCACATTTGGGAGTACGAGACTCTCACGTCTTACACTGCAGCGCCACGCGACTCGTTGAACAAATTTATCCTGCACTCGCTGAAGCAGTTCTACATCTTTTTTATAGAAAGGTGTCCATACGTGTGAGCAGTATGTCCACTTTGGGACGACAAGCGTATTATAGAGTTTTATGTACATTGCAGGGTCTTGCACAATAAACGCTCTGAGAATGAGATTGCACAGACGAGAGGCAGATTTTACAACTTCGGCAATATGAGTTGTATACTTCATATGACAATCAAATGTAACACCTAGGTCTTTGTATGTTGACACTTCGGGTATACTATGGCCGTTCATAAAATATGCAGTATTATCTTTTATTGTTTTCAGTACGGCACATTTTGAAGTTGATAGGTATATATATATATATATATATATAGGGCGAGAGCTTACCGTATTATGTATGGGCGTGCGTGTATGTCTGTCTGGGTGTATGTGCATTGTCCAACAGGAAATGATGGCAAATTTGAGGGCCGTCCACAAAGAGAGAGGCGGTGCGGGGTCGCTGGAAGGTCTGAGCTTGGATAAGGCAACGTTCAAGAATGTCCTGAAAGAAAACATTGTCCTCATCACAAGAGCACTCAGGCACCAGTTTGTCATCCCCGACTTCCAGGACTTCACCAGCTACATTGAGAGCTTCTATTGGCAATGTAAAAAGAACACAAATGGTTACGTGGCCACCTACATTCCGCAATTGGCTAAGTACTCGCCAGATTTTTGGGGCGTCTCCGTCTGCACCGTCGACGGCCAACGCTTTTCGCTTGGTATGTAACGTCCTCACTATTCTTGCATTTTTCGTGCACAATATTTCTTGTATATATATATATATATATATATATATATATATATATATATATATATATATATATATATATATATATATATATATATATCATTCATTTCTTCAATGTAATCAATCATTCACGGTCGAAACATGACGTTTGGGTCCCTGCAAACATGTGCACCATTACGGGGGCCCAGTGTAGGGACCAGCCTTTTCTGGAGGGTTCCCCGAACCGAGGCCGCAATGCCCCGTTGAACACCCCAGGAAAACATCTGTTTGCTTATTTCCGTATCTATATATATATATACAAAGAACTTATACACACATATACTGTTTTAAATTTTGGTGAAACTTTATTGTGTCAGGCAGTCAAACTCAATTTGCTGTAGACAGAAGGTAGATGCTTATCAATATAATGTATTGTACTGTACGCGTATGGGGTGCGGTGTTATGTATCACAGGCGACGCCGAAACGCCATTCACAATCCAATCATCTGGCAAACCGCTAAATTACGCGATCGCCCTTTCGGAGCTGGGGGCAGACACTGTGCATCAATATGTCGGCCAGGAACCGTCGGGGCGGATGTTCAATGAGCTCGTACTCGACCACAACCGAAAACCGCACAATCCGATGGTGAATGCGGGCGCGATCATAATTGCATCGACGCTACTCAACCTCATTGAGCCTGAGATGGCCGCATCGGAGAAGTTTGACTGGGTAAGTAGTGTATGCATAACATCGATGGTTTTCAATTTGCCTAGATTTGCGCCAGATGAGGTAGGTAAGCTGGCCACAGTCTTGTGTGCACTTCCAGTTCCAGCGCCCTAACTCCAGTACGTGCCGTAGGTAGCACACCGCGCAGGTTCACATGCAGCAAACGTCGTCTGATCGAGCTAGCCTGTGTCACCAGTGTAGACATTCAGTGTTGTGTAAGCAGTAACTATGTAGTAAAACGTACTTCATGTTGTTGTTGGCGTTGTTGTTTTCGGTACGCAGATGAGTCAGTATTATAGGGCAATCTCGGGAGGCGAGTATCTGTCGTTCAACAACGCCATCTTTCTGTCGGAGCGCGAGGCCGCCGACCGGAACTACGCGATTGGCTACTACATGAAAGAGAACAAGTGCTTTCCGGAGAAGGTCAACCTCAAGGACACGATGGACTTCTACTTTCAGCTTTGTTCGCTCGAAGTCAACTCGAACAGCGTGTCGGTGATGGCGGCCACGTTGGCCAACGGTGGCATCTGTCCCATCACCGGCCACCAAGTCATCAATCCCAACTCGTGCCGTGACGTGCTCTCGCTGATGCACTCGTGTGGCATGTACGACTATTCCGGCCAATACGCCTTCAAGGTGGGCCTGCCCGCCAAATCGGGTGTTTCTGGCTGTACCATGGTCGTCGTTCCGAACGTCATGGGTCTCGGCCTGTGGTCGCCGCCACTCGACAATTACGGTCAGTTTGGGCTAGATATTCACATACATGTGTGTATTCATGTATGCGTGCTCATTTGGTATGTGACGCGTATTTCCAATTTTTTTTATGAAAATTGTTTTGAATTTTTACCTTGCCTATTGAATGCTCTATATATATATATATATATATATATATATATTATGGACCGACATAGCCAGCCGGCAAATTTATTTATCCATGTTGTCTGTTATTACAATGTGTCACATAATATATATATATATATATATATATATACATATATGTAAAAGGAAAGAAGAGCAACTCCATTTATTTTATATCTGTTTTAGGCGTAGCTTGTTGACTCAAGAAGTAAAAACAAAGTCTTCGCAATTTCCGAACCCCCTAAACTGCTCCAACAAGTTTCACAGGCGTAGCTAACAATGCATGGAATAGTTTGGATGTGTTTGCACATGTACATAAGTACTCTAGTTAAAATTGTTAAATGAATTCACGTCACGCTACGACTACTACTACGATGGTGTTAAACAACAATAACAAAAAAGAGTCGCTTTCTGTACAGACAAAAAACGAATTTCAAACATGTCTACTGACGTTACTCTTTCGCTTGTCGGTCGACGCGTTCGTGTGCTATGGCGAAATCTACAGGCAACTCTGTGCGTGGCGTCCAGTTTTGCGAGGAGCTCGTGCGCGTGTTCTCGTTTCACCACTACGACAATCTGAGACACATGACGCAGAAGAAGGATCCCCGCCGGCAGAAGTACGACACGAAGGGCCAGAAAGTGGTCAATCTGCTGTTCTCGGCGGCGTCCGGCGATGTGACCGCCATGCGTCGCCACTACCTGTCAGGAATGAACATGGGACTCTCCGACTACGATGGTCGTACGGCGCTCCACCTTGCGGCGGCCGAAGGACATCTTGAAGCAGTCGAGTTCCTGCTCCGGATCTGCGGAGTGAGCCCCGACAACAAAGACCGGTAAGCAACAAGTGGCCTGCATCTGGCCGTGGACGCCGATACGATGAAAAAAACATAGCATTGCCGCAAAGAGAGAACGGGAGGATGTCGATCAGGGTTACCCGTCATTTATATTTACAGCCGTTGTTCCATACGGATCACAAAGTAGGCATTTTCGACTGCCTCTACTCTACCTTCGGAGAGAGACGTGAACGCTCCATAAGGGGAACGGTTATGTTTTGAAATAAGAGTGTCAATTAAATTAGTGAGGCACATAGCGAGAGGAATATATATAGTAATGCATCGTCGATGAGGCAATTAAGACTATGTTCTATGCATTACGCCAGTTATCTAAGTGGCCAACTAATTGTCAATGTAATCTTTCTTGCAGTTGTAACATATATATATATATATATATATATATATATACTAAACCTTTTTTCTGGGGAAAGGAATATACTTGCACACAAAAGGATTCCAACCATGGAAGGCTGAAAAGGAGAATAATTAAATACAAAAAAATAAGCTATCTTAATAACTTAACTATTTTATGCTAATATATTCTTACATGGATATATTTGCCAATATTTACCTTCCATCTTCTCGCCTTGACGAGAAGAGACTATCAAGGCAGATCCAGACACTGATGATGATGCAAATGCTACGGACCATTGACTTAACTATAACCATGCTCTCTAATTGTCGTTTTTTGTTGGCGTGCCATGATTTCCCTAGATCGTTTTGAGAAGCTGGTCCTAGTGCTTCTTCACGTCTAGGTCTGACCTGACATGTAGTGTATATATCTGAAGTAATTACTCATAATATCATTTCGACGGTCGCACAAACGCGCACCGGAAAAGGTCCCACCGTGGTGAAAAGGATTTATCCGAATACATATATTAATTTATCTTAAACTGCCATTCCGCTTTTGTACTCGTTTGTTTGACGACAGGTTAAGTTGCCTTAATGACTTTAATGAGAAGATTCTATTGAGGTATATCGAGACACTGGTGGGGCTATTATTCCGAGCCGACTATGCAATTATGACTATCTTCTATCATAGCAGACATATAAGCAGCCTCACCCAAGTTCCAATGTATCCTTCCCAATATATGTTTTGCCAAACAATTTGAGAAACCTCTACGAACGACGTAAACTTTAAGGTGATCACACGGCTGACAATACCTTATATATCCGTGGTTGAACTAAATGTGTCCGTTTAGCCCTAGAGTAAACAGTGATTGAATATATACGTTGTCTTTCTATATATATATATATATATATATATATATATATATATATATAATTTGAATTGGTATTTCTTTTTAGATGGGGTCACACTCCCGCTGACGACGCTCGGACGTTCGGCCACACCCCGATTGTGGAGTTTTTGACAAAGTGGATAAGCGCAGGCGGGTCGGAACCCCGCGATGAGCCAGCTCCGGACGATGCAGGGGTTGAGGAGAAGCAGGTTGCCAAGCCTGATCTCAAGTTGCAGAACAAGTAAACCTAGTGCAATACAGGCACGAGGTCGTCTCACAGCGACGACAACGGCGGGATCAATACACGTAGTATTTCTCACACGTACATGAAATGTTAACATGACGAGCTTGATCACGACGATACCGGCGGTTGCAGAGCAAGAATGCTTACTACCACCAACACACGTAACAAGAACAACAACAACACACAACAGCAACAAAAACAACATCATTTTTCAAATTCCAATTAAATTTCAAAATTCATTCAAACTGTGCGCAAAAACGGAAAAAGCCATGACAACATCAGCAACAACAAGGAAATTTGATTACAACTACGAAACTGGTAACACAATGAAGCACAACGCCGACAACAATAACAGACAATCAACAATATCAAGTACAAGAAAACAACAACAGCAACAGACAATCACAACAACAAGCAGAATCAATAACATATGCAACAGCATAAACAACCACAGTAACTGGTTATTGTAGACTGGATTACAACAACAAGGAAAACTACCACGACAAATCACACAAAATCAACGCCTAACATTGCTCAGCAACATTGCTACAACAGCCACAACAACCGCAGCAACGATATAACAGTAGAACAACAAAAAAACAACAACAACAACAACAACAATCTAGTTATACAAAAATAAATAACAACGACAATAGTAATAACAACAGCGGCAACAAACAGTCGATAGATCAACAATAATCGTGCCTGCTGTTTAACAGAACATGCACTGTCGCCAAGCTGCACTTACAGTAGGCAATTCGACGTGACGCAGCCGAGCTTGTTAATGGATGGGTGAAATCGGACTTTGACTGGCAAAACTTTTAATTTAGCCCTCTCTACCTCAAATTTGGCGCTTAGAAATCTCCTAAAGCTTAATCCAGCAATGGTAATGCAATCAGTAGCAGCAACAACAACATCAGCACCAGTAATTGCCGCAGTAGACGTAGTAAGATCATTCATCAGCTGAAATGTATGCTACGACCTGCGCGCTTAAGTCGACGTCATCGTCATTAGTTATTGTTGTTGCCATGGTCGTCGTCGTTGTGGTTGTTAATTGTATTATCGTTGTTGTTGTCGTATTCGTTATTGTCGTCGGGGAGAAGGAGTACCAGCACATCCCCGTTTTCGGTGCCGGGATCTCGTCATGACAAAAAGGCTTAGCCCGTCCTTGAAACATTCCCCACAATGTTCTCGGTCTCTCGCTCTTTCTCTGCACGCCGCGTGCCATGATGGCGCACGTATCTCTATGAATTATTCGATCTCGGCCATAGCTTCTTGCCTATCCGCTTAGAAAGACCGCCAACGTAACGGCAGCACGGCAAAATTAATTACATTTTGTTTAACTCTACTTTGATGAATGAACTTCTACTTCCAACGTTTTCGGGCTGACTCTCAGCCAAGATTTAACGCCCACGGAACTGTTTTGCACATTTCTTCATAGACGGAGAACTTCTAACTACTAATACTAAAAGCGAAAGACGAAGAAAGAAGTTCATGTATGTACGTTATCATCGATGCTCGAAAAAGGACTTCGTATAAGAAGGAGTAACATGGGCTGTACCAAGGGGTGATAATAGAGTGGAGAGAGCGAGAAAGAGAGAATAATAAGGACAGCAAGAGGTAGAGAGGGCAAACAAGAGAAAGAGAGAGTGAGAGATAAGTTAATAAACTAGGTTTCTTTTAGAGAGGGTCCATCGACCTTGCCAGTAATTCTTGCCGGCTACACGTTACGCAAGTTGTAGGCCAAGAAAAGCTTTAGCTCGCCACAAAAAAATATTCGGCTATTTTGGGCAGAGGGTACGACAGTGATGCGGAAAGGAATGATGAGTTCAGTGGACGGAACTGTACTCAAAATGGATTCTCTTCTTACCACCATGAACAAGTCAGGAGTAGCACGGATTCTGACCGGAAAATAGGAAATTATAGAGTGCATTCACTGGAAGGCTTCGACTGATCGGTGGCTAGATGAGTGTTCGCGCGATGGGAGAGAGTTCCGAGAGGCGACGCAATAAAAATCGAGCCTCATATAGCAGCCTACAATGGATGAACCGCTGAACGTAATGTACGTTATTGCTCTGGAGAAAACGCTATTGCTCGCGCAAGATTATGTTTGTTTTAAGTCATATTGTTGCTGTTCTTGTTGTTGCTGTTGTCATTGTCGTTGTTAATGGTATTATTATTACTAATGGTACTACTATATACTATATATAAAGCTAAGTATAATATGGTATTATAACCAAGCATGTACTTCTCTGAGAGACAAAGATACCTTACGTTATTTTTGCCGTTGACAAACCTGCAACGTGCAGTATTGCAGCTTTTCTTAAAGTAATTGGCCATCCTAACCAAAGATTATTAGCGCAATTTAATTAACCAAAAAAACGATATATATATATATATATATATATATATATATATAATTTTATGTTTGTTGATTTGCCACGTGCAACAGCGGATTTTCTCGCAGAATAGTGGCATAGCTGCCTCATCGTTTCGCCATAGTATAAACTAATCGAACTTTGCACTGAAGTTCGGGCTCGATGCTTGTTGTCTGTGTACGCTCGATACGCCCACCCACCCGTCTGCCCTGTCGTACAAACCGATGATTCTGCTCTGCGGAGCGATAGAGTGAAGGCTATGAACAAGTTGTTGCACGCGAGCGAGAGCTTTAGAGCCACCATACCGTGCAGCAACACAATCAAGCGAATATTTAGTGCCGAATCACAGTCAGCCTCTCACTCAGGAACTAATTAGCGTCCAGCCATCCGATGCTAACTGCGCCGGTTTCGACTATTTGCCTTAGTACTATCATCACCTAAACCGCGGCAACAACAACAACAACGCCAAATAACAATAGAAACCGGTCGTAGCAACAACAGCTAAAAATAGGCACAACAACAACAACAACTAATAGTAGAAACAACAGCAACAAATAAGTCCAACAATAACAACAACAACAACCAATCGTAGCAACAACAGCAACAAATAAATCTAACAACACAAACAACTACAACTACAGCGCTATGCGAGTCGACATTGTGGTGGCCATGTGCCGTCTTCGATGCGGCTTGCTTGCTGGGCGTCAAGTGATTTCTACCCTGCAGTGCTCGACCACAACAGCAACAACAACAGCAACAACAACAACAACAATAACGGCAGCAGCAGCAGAATCAGTGGACATGTTGTACGTTCCCAGATACCACAGACTGTGTGTCCACAACCGCATGGACGACGACCTTACATACATACATACATACACGTTGTCTTTCAAGAGAGCGAGAGAGAGAGAGATATCGAGCGAGATAGAGAGGGCGAGAGAGAGAGATCTCGAGCGAGATAGAGAGGGAGAGAGATGGATAAATAAAGTGAATGTCTAACGACAACCCAATAAACGAACTCTAAACCTAATGATGATGAGCATGTGTTTTCTTTTGCCTCTCTTGCATGATAGCTTAGTTAGCCCCGAACGATAGGCGTGCGCCAAGGTGTACCAGCCACAAAGTGGGTGGTGCGGCACCTAGGACAGAGAATGGAACTGAACATTTGATGGGAAGGGACTCGGGAACAGACGTGCGATGGTATCGATGTCAATGTAGACGTTTCCGAGGAAAAATCGCAATACACAAGGCTGCATAACAGCCGGCTGATGATGTTACCATATATATATATATATATATATATATATATTTATATATACATACCCACCAGCGTCCCTATATTCAGTCTTGTTCTTCTTCTCTCTCTTAGGGTACAGCTTGTGCTACAGATGCTGTACATATATATATATATATATATATATACATGCATGTATATACAGCAGCTGTAGCACAAGTTGTACAATAATAATAATAATAATAAAGCAAAGAAGAATAAGACTGAATATAGGGGCGCTGGTGGGTAAGTGCAATTTGTATATACAGGTATATATATATATATATATATATATATATATATATATATATATATACAGCAGCTGTAGCACAAGTTGTGCCATAAATAATAAAAATAATAATAATAATAATAATAATAATAATAATAATAATAATAAAAAGCGAGGAAGAGCAAGACTGAATATAGGGGCGCTGGTGGGTAAGTGCAATTTGTGCACGCGCGACAACCTCTATCCGCTTCTACAGCTCGGCGCAGTCAACCAGGTGCAAAAGATGTCGTTGGCTCCGCCGTGTTGTCAACGCATTACCACGACGACGACGACGACGATAACAACAGGAAGGAGAAGGAAGCCTGTCTCCCGCGCAAGCTGTTGGAGCATGCGTGATAGCGAATGCTGTGTATATGCTGGCCGCTCATAAGTCTCTGTTGGCACCATGAGCTGGCGAGAGTAGCGAAGATACCGTTGTGGTTGCGTCGGTGCTGGTGCTAGCGGTATTGATGAAAACTCTAGTGGACGACACGCGCTCTCACACACACATACACATATATATACACCCGCGCGCGTATATCGTAAATTTGGGTGTTTTTAATTCGTTTTATGCCTGATTTATGACAGTTTACCTGACCACCACCAGTCTGCGAATCTCTAGGTAGGAGCGATTACGTAGAGAACTCTTGATGAAGTTTGTGTGTGTGTGGATTCGGCTCGCCGGTGTGTGTATAGATCTCTGTGTGTAAGCGAGCGTGGGTGTTTGTCGGTGAGCATCGAAAGTTTCATCATTTGACTGGTTGGTAGGGCGAGGAGAAGGCGTGTTCGAAAGGAGAGGACAGCAGCTGGAGATCCACAATCTAATCTGCGGTGGCGCTCGAGTAGAGAGTTTGCTACGTTGGTTGTTTTGCCTTCCTTTTAGGTCTCACTGTTTCCCCACCCTTTTTCCACTGCGCCCCCCTCCGTCTCCGCCCCCCATTGCGGCGACAAGACACAAATAAGGCATTATTCCGATGAAGACGGCAATGAGCATGGCTGGCTAGGTTATGTTAGAAAGAGGTCCCTGTGGAATAAGATGAGCAACAACTAGTATACGACGGAGGACGCAGCGCCATGAAGGACGGACAGTAAACAACATCTTCGTCCTCAATTGGTCTCTTTCATGTGAGTTCGAGAGAGAGAGAGAGAGAGAGAGAGACGAGTTGGTGCTTATTGAGCATTTACGGAAAGAGGGGAGGGCAAGCGACCCCACCCGCAAGAAACCCCGACTGAAGAGGGCCCTATGTAAGACAGAACTCGCCTGCAAATGAAATTATGGTTCTGCAAAAAGAACACAGTAAGGAAGTGCGAGTTTCGATGCATCAACGGTACTCTAACGGAGATTTTCGGTTTTTCCGTACGGGAGCTTTCGGTAATGCATGTGGCAGCTGGCAATGACTAGCGTACTGTGGGACTCACAAGCCCACTAAACTCGGATTCCGGCTCGCACCCTGTCAGTCTCGGAATTGCGCGGCATTTCTACGACACCTCTAATGGTGGAGATCTATTTGAAGCGGCGAACCAACCGACGGATTGTGTCAACAGCTTTTTTGCCGATTCTTGCTTACTTACTGGCCAGTCGGCCCTACCTACGCCTCCTGAAGCAAGGCGTTATCGCCAGGAATTTGGATGTTGGCGAGAAAGTATTGGCACAGCGTTTCGAGCGTGTCAGTAAGGCAACCGGAGCAACAGCAGCATCAGCAGCACCACTAACAACAACAAGAACAACAACAATGGAAGCAACATGCACAATATGAATGGTTCCATGCAGTCGTCTAATGCGTGAAGTATTAAGACTAGCTGGCTGTCATACAACGGATAGCGACTAATACTGATTCGTGGACCTTGGTGTTGTCGAACGTCCTAACGTAGTTCGTCAGCGAGCGAAGCAAGCGTACTGATCTCGAATCGACCATTGGGCCACATAAACGTGCACCAGTTCAAACAGCAGCAGCAGCATCGTCATCCCTAGTAGAAGTGGTCTGGCTGCTTTGTGGTCAAGCATGTCTGTTTGTACATGCACGTCGACGACAAAGGCTCTGAGACTCGGTCCGTAGAGTACACAGAGTATGCGGTAAAGAGTGGATAAGTCTGAAGAGTGGATAAGTCAGAAGAAAGGATAAGTCTAAAGAGTGGATAAGTCTGAAGAGTGGATAAGTCAGAAGAAAGGATAAGTCTAAAGAGTGGATAAGTCTGAAGAGTGGATAAGTCAGAAGAAAGGATAAGTCTAAAGAGTGGATAAGTCTGAAGAGTGGATAAGTCAGAAGAAAGGATAAGTCTAAAGAGTGGATAAGTCTGAAGAGTGGATAAGTCAGAAGAAAGGATAAGTCTAAAGAGTGGATAAGTCTGAAGAGTGGATAAGTCAGAAGAAAGGATAAGTCTAAAGAGTGGATAAGTCTGAAGAGTGGATAAGCCTGAAGAGTGGATAAGTCTGAATCTCAAAGTCCAGCGGCAAAAAAAGCAGTTGCTACCGTTGGTAGGTGTAGTAGCTCGAAAATGTAAGTCGCTATTACCTCAACAATAGGAGACTGCTTGCAGGCTTCACGGGCAGCAAGCAACACTGTTCCGTTTCAGCCTTCCGTTTTTCTGTGCAAGCCTGCTCGTTCATTGGCCTTCAGCGGCAGTCCCCGAAACAAAGCGTGTTATGATGACAGCGTTCCGTTCGGTTCGCAATGACGAAAACACGCACATTACATAGGCACGGCAGCGACGATAGCACGGTCGGGGCATGACACGTGAGCACATGCCACTGCGGAGCCGCGTGTACGTGCAGTTAGACTGTGCAAGTGTCGAACACCTCGTGGATTTTGTATACGTTAGCGTGTGCTGCCGCGTTGACAGCTGTGATGAGATAGTTAGCTATCTGTGCTGCCTGTGTTGAACTGGAGACTGGGGCGTATCCTGGGAGCGGGCCGTGGCGGTTTTCGTTCTTTGTTGTTGGCCTAGAATGGCCCCTGTTGGCTTGTCACTGAGTGAGTGACTGCCATGTCGGAGTCGTCACGCTAGTCAACTTCGACAGCTCCTCCGCTGAGTGGTGAAGCAAGTATGGCGGCTGCGGCAGGGAACCGTGCAAGGTGCACGCTGTTTCGAGGACATGCCGCCAACATTACCCTTCAGGACGTGCTGCTCCACGACGAAAACTGCCAAGAGGATCACGTGACTCTCGATGACATCCTGTACGGCGAGGAGGAAGCGGAGGACAGCGGACAAGTCAGGTTGATAGATACTATAAAGTTCATGACTGTCGTCTGTTAAAGGTGATCGCTGATCAAAGCGCAAACGTATACAAATGGTGAAGCATTGTATTTTGGTCACCATTGTCGCACAATAGTGCTTGGTACTCATTAGATACAGTCACACTTAACAGATCCTTAATCTTGTAATTTTATAAACATGTATATATATATATATATATATATATATATATATATATATATATATATATATATATATATAGGAGAAGTTTATTCATAAAAATAAAAAAAGACTAAAGACAATCAAAAACCATGCTGCGATAACGCTCGTCATCCACAGTGGGATGAACGAATATAAAGTAAAAAAAGTTTGGACCAGAGGCGCACCAGACTATCACTGATGGCATATGTAGTGACTCCTGCGTATGTACTGGCATATGTACTGGGAATCACGTGAGGCTTCTCGATTACCCAGATGCGACGGTTTTGCTTATTCACATCTTCATTCACATAAAAGCGAGCTTCGTCAGAAGCGATTATTCTCCTCACAAAATTGCTCTGCATCATTTTGAAAGTTTAGCAGCTCCTGATGCTCCGTAAGATTTAGCTCCTGCGTCAGCTGAATCTTAAAGGCATACATCGCTAGGTGACCTTAAAATACACCAGACTGAATGCGGGAAAGTCCCGGTTGTTGAGCACGTCGCTAAGGCAATGTTTCTACGCATTGTTCCACGCTGTGGGGTACAGAGGCGATACTCTCAGCCCCGGCTTGGCACAACATGTAATAAAGAAACTATTGCACAAGTTCACAAGTGGTGTTGTCACAAGGCCGTTTATGTCGATAGTAAATTGTTCAGAAAGCTCCCCAGCATGCCCGTACAGAGTTTCCCTTTTCATGACAAACGTTTATATTCTATATGCGCTGTTCCGTTCAATAGTGCTTTATCGTGGATTTGGCAGCTTTACCCTGTTTACGAAGAGAGCAGGTCGCGACGAGGACAAGTTAAGCGCGGCAACTTTTCAAAAATATCAGCTAATTTTCATCATAATTGGTTAACTATTCAGCTAATAATATTTAGAATAGGTTACAACTAAACATTTGGCATATATATAGATTATATATTGGATTGGTTATTTGACGGATAGTCGTGTGGAAGGACCAATTGCGTCTAACGTAAACTACATGGAAGTTTAGAGAATAACGAAATAGTTTATTTTTTCCTTAGTTGCCTGTCTATAGTAAATATGACACTGCGCCCGGCGTCGGCGATGCGCCAAGGCAGCTTGAAAAGTGACCTGTTAGCGGCTCTTAGTACTCTCTTTCAAAACATAGATAAATTAGAAAACCTTTCTTCACTAAAACAGATCATGCACAAAAGCACAATGCCTTACAGACAAAATATAGGTTATGCGACGCACTCTGTATTACCTACGTAGAAGGTCATTCTAGGAATTATTTTGATAAGCATAATTTATTTGACTAGTCTTTATTTTTATGAAGAAGAATACAGCGCAATTATGCGCTATCGTCTCCTAAAGGGCAAACTGCCAGTTTAGTGGCAAGCAGTGGAACTCGACCTTGGGGGTTAGTCTTGGCTCTTCTAAGAATATAACACACTAAACTAGACTTCGCTCTTGAGCATCATCCTCTGCCAGTTCGGTTATTCTCACTAACGTCTTGAACATTTTATTGCCCGGGCTAGACTATTAAGGACATTCTTTATCGTTAGTGTTACTATAGTTTGAAAGGCTACCTCATGTATATGGCCAGGCTTCCTCCTAGATTTAACTCTCTATACAACAATCTTGACTTTGTTCACCGTGACACGTGAAAATGTTCTGAAATTTTCCTGTTTGAGCTTAGAAATTAGTGTCAGTGTTTTTCGCCCATAACCTTATCGTGCACAGGTTGACTTCGTGACTCGTGGGTTCGTTAGCCTCTACGTCTATTTTCTTCTTAACTCCTTCTTATATAGGCGGCCCCAATGTTCAAATCCACGTTCCTCATGTTTATGGCCAGAAGGCGTCTTTTCAGTTGTTGATTTCTAGTTTAAGCAATGCCGAGAACTTCGTGTATACAATGATCACCACCATCATTACCGACTGCGTGTCTCCATTTGCTCTGACTATTTTTTATTGCGCCGCGGAGTTGGTATTTCTATCTCTTTCGTACCTTAGCTATATTCTTATTGTATCGATAGTAATAGACGTACGTTATATGACAATATTATGCAATGATTATTTTGGTTACACGGCTATAGTAATTATTAGTGTTCTCTTCGATTGGAATATTACTGGAGTTGGCGAACCAGCAACTGCAACGTCCATTCAGTGGCTTCTATTCTGAAGTAATGGGTGCCTTGGGTTCGGCGTGGACGTACAGAACAAGTACCACGAATGATGGCACCAATTCGTTGTACTTGCTTGACAATTATTTGCAAATTCGTAGCTTTGCAGCTCCTGTTCTAAGCTATGGACATCTGAGGTTCTGCGTGTGCATTCAGAATACAATAAGTTGTCGCACTCAACTTCCTGCACATGTTTGGTTATAAAGTGTTGTTGTTCACTCGTAGAAAGAAGCAGTTAACCGCGCTTGTGTCGTAACTCGCAGAAGAGTACGCTATGTGTCACCTTCAAATACTCACTTAAATAGAGCACTAAACGTTGGGCTCGTGCGTAATAACTGTCTCGAGAAAGCACCAACTAATCAGTGTTTCGAGTTTTCAACTTGCCTCTAAATAAGCTCTTCGATCGATGATTGGCCAAATGTTTTAATAAACATGTTCTTCGTATGCTTGTTAGCCATTGATAGATTTATTATATACTAGGGTTTCCTCAACAGTCCTTGTGGCAAAAAGGACCTATAGCTAAATCTAAAAGTTTCCCCGGCAGTCCTTGTGGCAGAATCGCTGACTCTCAGCGGTTTGGTTAATTATCAATGTGCCTCGCCCAAAGAAAATTCGATCATCAACCGGGATGTGAAAGTATCGTACAGTAAATCAATGCTCCAAATTCCGAGAACATAGCTATAAACCTTGATTTGACATGGCTAAAAACCTTGACTGGTATATATATATATATATATATATATATATATATTAGGTGTTCTAATACAAGAAATTGTATTAGAAGATAATCCATATATATATATATATATATATATATATATATATATATATATATATATATATATATATGTTTCTTCGGCCAGTTTAGATGTAAACGTTTTACAGGTACTTAACCCTTTTTTAAAAAAAAGACTAGGTTCGTTCCTCAAATAAACTGAAACTTACATATCGTACATTACGCCGCAACTGGACATTCTACGTCGCTTTATTAAGGGTTCTTTGTGTTACCTTACATTCATTATTCAGTGCGTATTGTTTAAGGAGATCGACTAAGACCGATGGTTTAATTACATTTTTGACAGACACATGCGTCATTATTTGTCGTGTTGGTTGATGTTGTTGTTCACTTACAGCATCGAGCACAGCGTTCGTGGCAATGACCACCTCACACTGCAGGTTCAGGGCAATAACATTCCGGACAACGCGACCCACGCCACATTGACCATCGGTACGTACCAAAAAAAAGCTTTGAAACAGCGCGATATAATGCAGCGATCGCGCAATGTTCATGACATTCGCTAGAGTCTTCTATCTGCATAATACATTTATATATACAGGGTGACAGAAAATGATTTCGAGAGCAATTTAGGGCATTGTATAACTCGTTGAAGCAAATATTTACTTCCGATGGAACATGGTCCCGGAGAAGTCTTGTTTTGGGCTAAGAGACTAGCATTTGTGACATTGGTATTATTTCCCGACATAAAAGGACAACATGTGCGAGAATTCTCTGCTTTACTCTGAAGAGAGACGCCGGCTCGAATATTCAACAACATAGTCGTTTACAAGATAATCCGCTTCATTTGAAGTAAAATTATTGCTTTTACGTTGAATACTTCAAACTCATAACTTTACGACATTTTACAGCGCTCAAAACTAACACATTCAGGCAAATGGGCATTTCATGAAGATCATTTTGGTACCAAATCGACACCGATCCAAGCCGTAGTTGCCGTCATGCTGAAACCAGATGCTCTCGCAAACAACTTCTGGAATTTGTTCACAGAAGTGCCCAATGAACGAATGACCCTAATATCCCTTAACAACAAAGTATATACCTTATGCAAATAAAAATGTTCATTGCACGTAGTCAAACAATTCAAATGAGAGCTTGGCAGCGGCAGGAAAACGCTATGGTGCAATTGCGCAAGCAGTTGACTCTGCTCTGTTCACCTTGCACCCTTTGCACTAAACTTATAACCTATTTCATGAAATGCATAAATTTATTAGCGCTTCTACCGCAATGCTACGGGACAAGGACCTACACGAAAAAAATCTTACTATCTGAACTAGCGACGTGTACTTCATTCGAAATTAAACATTCCTTCTACGCTGATTTTCTTTGCGGGTCCTGGGAGAATTTAAGGAGCCGTTTACAGAAATGGCTAAAATATTTGTACAAACCTAACCGATATATATATATATATACAATTGTAAGGTACGAACATGTAGCACCGGTTTAACAGGACCTTATTTTCAGCTCATTGGAATAATTATTAGATAATCCATATATATATATATATATATATATATATATATGTTTGTTTCTTCGGCCAGTTCAGATGTAAACGTTTTACAGGTACTTTATCGCGGCCTCATTTAAAGCAGCAACTATGAATATGTGCTTGAAGATGCTGAAACGAGATTTTCTTGACTGGAATGGCTTGGGAGTATAGAATCACCTATAATCGTAATTTTTTTGCCAATACTATTGGGTTGATTCTAAATTAGTATGCTCACCAACGCTCTATGAGGCCATCGCAAGCAAACCGACACGTTACACGTACAACTGTTTTGTGAATGCTTTCCTGACCCATAGCATTTGTGTCAAGTGGTTGATGCAGTGACGTGACGTAAACCTTTCCGTCTGTTTGTGTTTTCACAGAGACGTTGGACGCGACAACAAATAAGACCCGGATCAGGCGCTATACGTGCGACGCAGCCGGCTGCGATCGGAGTTACTCCACGCAGGGCAACCTCAGAACCCATAAAAAAAAGCACAGCGGGGAACTGACATTTGTCTGCTGCCAGGAAGGCTGTGGCAAAGCGTTCCTGACCTCGTACAGGTAAGTCGACCCGGCCTGGGCCGATTTCGCTGTTTTATTGATGCACACGTGCTTCTATGCGATAAAGGAGGCGAATTGCGATTGCAGTCAACTTTAGCGGGCTTGATAACATGTGGCGACGTATGCCGGGAATGTGGTTCTAGTATCATTATTAATTTGTTATTATAACCATGGCTGGGTAACATCACATTTACGACAACGAAATACGCTTCTGTCGTACTTGCCGACTTCGCTGTTGAACGAGCCGCGGGTCATTTTGCGGCATGGTACCAGGCGGATTAAACAGTTCGTAGCACGAAATACAAGCGGTATACGGACAAAAATCATGTACATTTTATTGTTTAATATAATCCCCCTCCTTTTAAGCTCAATACTCTAGTCCCACGATTCTCTATAGTCTTTATATCACGAGCAAAATCTTCTGAATAATTAAACCAAAAATGCTCGTCTACGGCGCATATTGCATGATTGTTGCTCTAGTATGTCTTACCGGGGAAATATTTCTTGAGATTTCCAAGCAGGCAACTGTCGGGGCCAGATGCGGATGAAAATATCAAAAAGAGACAGAAAAAGCCAACAAAAAGAGCCGTGTGAGCAGGTGCGTTGTCGTAGTGAAAAAGCACAGTTTCGACAACAAACACCCGCCATCATGAAAGCCATTTTCAGATGGGTAAACTTGTGTACAAAAGCAATATTTTGCTCTTTTCGGATATGTTTATCACCCAATCGACCACCTCTACAGAATTAAATCGCAGTCGTCTTCTCACAGTGAGTGATTAACCCCAATTCATCCATAGAGCTACATATCTTCACCAGTGTTACCATCAAGCCCTATAAGTCACTCCTTACGAGTTAGTGAGTTTTTTGTTATTTTACGAGTCAGAGCAGAATTCGCTTTTATATCAAAAAAGATACACATAAATAGGTCACTTTTTACTTCTTCATACTCGAGGCCACCGAGCAAGTATCGCACTATTGTTAATGTATTTAAATAAACATAAAACATACAAAAAATATATATTTACACTATTATAAGAAAATGTATTTATATATACATATATTTACACTATTTGGAGAGTCATTTTTTTTATCGA
Organism: Dermanyssus gallinae; assembly: GCA_003439945.1. NCBI lineage: Eukaryota > Metazoa > Arthropoda > Arachnida > Mesostigmata > Dermanyssidae > Dermanyssus > Dermanyssus gallinae. The sequence goes on along the minus strand of QVRM01002040.1, from coordinate 197,757 downwards.
TGTAGTGGCTTTGTACGTAGTGTAACAAAACCCACGTCACGATTTAGAAAAATACTTCTTATGTTGCTGTTTGTTTTACTTTCTGTGGCTGGCTTACCGAGTTTCCCACGGGTATGAAAAATTATGCAACTAAACTTACAACTCTGCATCTTAAGTGGCATCCAAAAACATGCAAATGAAAAATGAAGAAAACGTAAAGGTAATAGTATTTACGTCTCTAGTAAGCAAGCACAATCTAATAAAAAAAATGGCAAAACGAAAAGAAACAACATGCAAGACATGAAGGTTGTGATATATATACGTCCGCCATCGTATCACGAGGATAGACCAAAGGTAATACATATGTATATTTGTTACTGTCTGCTTTTAAGTTTGAAGATTCATTTTCGCATTCACACTAATGAGCGACCCTACGAGTGTAACGTAAACGGATGTCAGAGAAGCTTCTCCACGCGTTACCGGCTACGCGCTCACGAACGTCTACATACAGGTAGGAAACGCAATATAAACACCCTAGTTATATACAAATAGTTTATCAAACAGTATAGCCTGCAGCAAGAACGGGACCAGAAAGCCTGTGCTATAGAGAATTATATTTTCCAGAGTTAACGTGTATACGGGCTAACTATACGGGTAATGCTAAGATACCCCTGATTTAATATTATATTATTTGCCTTGTACTCGTCTATTTTCAGTAGTGTGACCTACTTACGTGTCAACCGACGTAGTGTTACATTTTAAATTTTATATATCACAAAATGTTAGAAAAAATACAACAAGAACAAGGCATTGCATGGCGAACAAAATAGTGTCGTTTTACCTGCCGGTACCTTATGCATACTGTCGTACCTCAAAATTAGTAAGAAAATCGTCGTCGGTACGGAGTGAGTTAATTGGCTACCGGTGGAAGTAATCGATTAACCTAGCACTACGTTTCTGGGGTGATTCCCGATACGGCACATGTTTATTTCGAAGTGTTATTTGCTACCATTTGCCTTGGGCCGGCCACTTCGATCTGTTGCTTAGAGCAGCTGCAACATTGCGCCCGTAATAGAAGCGCACCTTTCTTTATAAGCATGTGTCTGTGTCATTTCACACCTTACCGGCGAGAAGCTACTATTTTAGAAAAAATTCTGCATTTGTTTGTAAAATATGCGCGTGTGTATATACTAGGTGGACCAAAAAGTTCTTTCTTAGCATCGCCTGTCTACAGTTTCAAATACCTCATGCCGAGTACCGCGCTGGAGAGAGCCATTCTTCAGAACTAACAAAACTACGTTCTGGACGGCCAAGAAAGAAACTGAACTAGAAGCCTACAAACTCATGATGATTGACTATCGATTAATGCTGCGCAGAATCGCGAAAAATATGAGCATTAGCTATCGTGCATTACATTATTGCGTCAGTGCTTAAGCGCACGAGAAAAAAAACTGCCACGCGTGTCAATTTCGGATAGGAATTTGGAACTTTTAAGACAATATCGGCAGGATTTTTGAGCCGATTTCTAACCGCCGAAGAAACGTGGATCCACCGCATTACTTCAGAACAAAAACAAGATGCCACCAGGGAGTGGATCGCACGCGGCAAAAGGCGGCCTTTCACCTGAGTGAAGAGGCACATATCGCACCAGCAAGATTTTGCGACTGTTTTCTGAGATGCAAAAGGTATTCTATGAATTGACCTTTCTACACGAAGAGCAATAACTAGGGAGACTAACGGCGCAATACCCTTGGACCATCTAGAGGAGCGCATCATATCACTATGGCCCGCGATGCAGAAGAGAACTGCATACAACTCTACGCCCGTCGACACGTATATTTTTGCCATAGACAAATTGCGCACATTTGAGTTTCAAATTGCCGAGCATCGCCCATATTCAGCGGACCTTAAACCGTGCGACTATGATCTGTTTCATCATCGTATTTATTTCACTCATATTGAGTATGCATATAACTTATACAATTATACACTCAGCTCCTCGCGGCATGTTATACGAGAGAGGCAGTGCAGTGATCTCTTCGCAAGGGCCAGGCAGGCAGTATTATCTGTTTGGAAGCCTCAAGAAGTGCTTCTCCGGAAAGAGATATCGGAGCAACATTGATGTGATGTGCGCCGTAAACAAATATTTGTAGTCTACAGATTCGAAACATTTTGCTCGTGGTAGTAAAGCTGTTGAGAATCGTTGTGTGACTAATAATCTGGACCTTCAGTGGGGAGAGGGGGACTATACTGAATAATAAATGATACGTGCTCCTTGTCCGTCTATTGGTTGTGCTCCATGCCACGAACTTTTTGATTTGGCCTAGTTTATCAGAGCGGAACCAACGGAATGCCGTTAACCAAGGCAAACACAGACATGCAGAAAGAAGGTAGAAGATACAATAACAAATCAAGCTAGCCCAAAGTTCAGTGCTCCTTTCCTATTTATCGTAGGTCAGACGTTCAACTGCTCCGCGACGGACTGCATTAAGGTGTTCACTACCTCGTCGGACCTTAAAAAGCACAGTAGGGTTCACACCGGCGAGCGCCCGTATGTCTGCGGGGACTGTGGCCGAGGCTTTAGCGCCACCCATCATCTCAAGTCGCATCGACGTGTCCACACCGGAGAAAAGCCTCATCCGTGCAACTTCTGTCCTAAGACGTTTGCCACATCCTACTCATTTAGGTAGGTGTATGTCCATCTTGACCATGGAAACTGCTTTATCAGTAGGAGGGTGTATTGAGCTACAAGATAGACTAGGTTCATTCACAAAGAATACTCTATACCAGTACTGAAATCGGTTCTCGAACAATGAACATTGGTGTACGAACAAACATTTTCCTTCACTTGTAGGTTTATATTAGTGCCGGCCCATACACACCAACCGAGCTCAGTCTACACGCTGCATTTTGGGTCGGTAATGACAACCTTTGTAGGCCAACGCAAAATAGACAAGCGCCACTACAGGTTGCTATACATGACGCATATGCGTCGTACAACTTAAATGTGCGATTTCGGAAGCTCCGGCTTTTAACTTGGCCGACATTTGCATAGGTTTGAGGTTTGCCCTGTGTTACAAAATTCCCAAACTTGATGAAAGTAGCACACAAGTTTACAAAATACGGAGCTTAATACGAAGCACAGAACAGAAAACAAAATATTACAACTGTATAGATACGATATAGATATAGATATAGACTGTATAGATAATGAACCGCTACTCGAATGCTTGTTGTTTTGTCTGCTAACGAACGTTTGAACGCGTGTACTTGTGCCTGCATATCTAGTATGACTTAGCGAGCAACGATACGTAATACTACAATGTTTACAGCACTAACATATTCCCAACGTACCCATTCTACGTTTCGCCCCGTTTAGCGTCCACATGAAGAGCCAACACCCGCATGAATTCCGGCCCAGGAGACGCATCGGCACAGCGGCCCAGATCAGCCACTGTAGCGCCACGACAGGCAACTCCAGCTGCGTCGTTCATGCCTGCAGCTGTATGTGCAACTTTCAGCCGAACGGGAGCCAGAATAACCCTCACTTTGCTACAGGGGAAACCCCATATAGCCACCACCACCAGCATTAGCTGTACTGACAACCAGGGCCGGGATGTAGTTAGTAGTTTTCTCCGGTTCACCGTCTCCGGCAAGCTCAAAACGTTGTAGAATCTGTACAAGTACACTGGCGCAGTAATGATGACCCCTGCAGCGTAGTTCATTCACAGCAGAAGAAGGAGAACCAGATAACAAAGCAAAGCAACAGCACTACTCGAGTCATACGACACCTGCAATTGCTCAACAGCTGCCAGCAACGCTACCCAGTATAACTTAATGTGTAATCAAAGTGCGCAGGAAAACACGTAGGGCCCCTTATGTAGCAAATATGGTTTATGCACGACTATAATCGCCACATCTGGTTAAATTGGCTTTGTTGTTTTTTGTTATCTTTATAATAATCCATTGATTATTATGGAGATATATTGCGCAAGATTGATTTTTACCTTTTCCGATGGCTTGTTATGTTTTAGAAAAATCGCACATGAACAGGATTCTTTATAGGTTTGTAAGTTCATATAGTCATTAACCTAGATAAAAGTTATCCAATTATTTTAAATCGTTTTCCATATTGTCGCATAGCTATAAATACAGCCGGAAATTGGTCTACATGGTTTGATGACTATATGAAGGTACTAAATCAACAAATATTGCAGAAGAGTCGTCCATAGGCCACGACCCTTCTCCAATATTTATTTATTTATATATATATATATATATATGCTAAATGACACACTGTAGCATCATCGCCAAAATCGTTGCGCTAGTTGAGACGCTTCGTCCCCCGTATGCTTAAGTACATATATTAACACAACGCCTGGGGTCTGATGAGGCTACAAGGAAGATAACTCACTCAATATGGACAAATGTATACGTGTACATATTTATTTGCAAATATCATTGATGGAATGAAGGCTGGCGGAACCACGTAACTTTAGTTAGTAAGCTTTAGTTTCACGTAAAGATATCAACCGATGGTTCGTAGTTAGACGGCGTCGAACGGTCTATTTTGCTTCACACGTGATCGATTAGTTATTTAAGTAATACTATCTATGAGTAGAAAGCTTTGTAAAACGTATGAATGAACGTATGAATAAATTATTTGAATTGAGAACAACAATATTGTATATTTACATGCAGTGTTCCCCTAAGAAGGCCGTAGGGCACATTACGTATGTACATGTGTCAATTTATATATATATAGAAAGTCTGAGAAAAAGACTGAACACAAAGCGCACGAACAGGCCAACACAGTGACTGTAGGAAATCAACAGTAGATAGCGTTGAATTGCTCGGTACTACTAGGCTTTTCTCACGGCTCGAAACTCGCTAACGGCGAGCCATGCCTTCGGTGTCAGTTGTAGAACTGGCCAGATAGGGGGACGTCCTGCCTAGAATGCCGAAATAGTTTACGGTGCATTCGAGGTCGCGCAGACCAGCGTCCATCAGCGGCGAGGCACCCTCGAATAGCGAGGGCGCTTCCTGCGCAGGCAGCAGTGGTTAACCATTCACCAGCACATACATCATATATACTTTTTTTTGCTGTGGACGGAGCGAATGTATTGCACGCTTTGCTCATTAAACTGGGAACCGGGTCTTCTGTAGCCCGTTTCTCTTCCTATTCTCTAAAGAGTCGCTTTAGCGAAGATTGACCTTCTATCTCAGTATCCCTTCTGTCAGTAATCTCCCCCTTTCTGCACCTTTAGACCGAATATATATATATCAAAACTGGGCACAGTGCACAGAAGCAGTATTAATGATTAGAACTCATAAGATATATTCATATATAGAAGAAGTACCTATATGCAAATTAGGGGCTGCTCATATACGAACTCCTCAGAACCGAAACAGCCATTCTGAAACACTATTCACCTATATATATATATATATATATATATATATATATATATATATATATATATATATATATATATATAATTAAGGTAGACTCGCTTCCATCTTAATGATTGCCGCATTGAAGAAAAAAATCCATTGGCAACGCATACTTGATATTGTCTGCTTTTACAGTAAACTCGGTAACTTCCCCCTAACAAACATTTTCAAAAAATGCGTGATTTAGTGTGCCAGGTAAGCATTTTTAATAGTGCCATCAAGATCGACTAATTTTGGAAACCAAGCAAGTGACCCAACAACAAAAATGCTTTACAGGGAACGTGAAAAGTTGAGCGATAGATTCAGCATTCTTCTTCCTTTCTTTTGATCTCTTGTGGCTGGACTGCTGTGGCAATACTTCAGTTTGCGTAAACGTATTTTCTAGTCATTTTTTTGGCTTCCCACGCTTCTCGACCTGTACTCTTCTTTCCGTTAAAGATCGAGGTCGAGGAGATCGCTACTTGCCGAATCTTCTTGTTGTGTCTTCCTTTCCGTTATTTTTAATTATGTTTATTTTATTCAAATTATACATGCGTCATGTATAAGTTTGCCCTCCTTCGTGAGACGGACCTCATAAATACAAATGTGCAACGGTGGGGATCGAACTCGTGCACCTATGCATCTCCTCTGGTTGCGAGGAGCACACGAATGCACCACGCTACCGAGCTCGACATAATCCCTCATCTGTCTTTATCCATCCCAATGGACTTGGCAACTTATAGTCCTCGTGAAAGCGCGCTTGAACATACCAGATATTGAGAACCGCGCTCTATACACAACAGCTCGCTCGATTTCTGACTGGAAAACGTGAATTGTATGACGGGTGTCTCGACCCTTTTTATATCCGAATTGTTCCAGTGGAAGAGCCTCTTCAGCCACGTGTTTAGTCGGCAGAATAATTAATATTTCCTCAATGTGCGCTCTGACGCCACACCACGACAGGGATTTAAATCTTGCTTGTCCTTACCATACCTATTCTTGAGCAGGAGAGAAAGCCTGGTGACCTGCCAGACTTTAGGCATCTGCCCTCTTTTATAATTCCTTTACATAAATCGCAGAGTTTCCGCCCAGGGAATGGCTAGTTCTAGTGCTCATAGTGACCTTATCGGGCCCTGAGCTCTTTGACCGCATACATCTATCTAAAAGAGGTAGATAAATCTCTCTCATTGTAGATAAAAGCGGCGGGTAGTATAAGGTTATTTCCCTTGACTAGCCTTTAGGTTAGTATAGACCCACATGGATTCAATCCGCACGCTGCATTTTGATACTCGCTACTTGAGAACAGCGCAAAATAGACAAATGCCAACATGGATTCCCGTACATTGCATATCTGACTGGTTTGAAATTAACAGCCTTGACAGCCTCGACGTGGCGCGAACGACTTTGGACTTCGCGAGCCTTGGTGGAACTTCGAAACACGTCTGCCCTGTATTGCGGAACACCTACGTACTCCATGCTGTACTATTAGCTTCGGGTCGGATAACGATCAGGCCGATCAGATTAGGCCGTAAAATGTGCCAACGTAGTCATTAATATTCATAGATGAACGCATTTTCCAAGCCTGACGAATGACTTGTTTGTAAAATACGGAGTTTACTAAAACGTACAGAATAGGAGTATTGTTTATTAAATGTATAAAAATGTAACAATACAATACAGAAACCTTGCTGAGGTACCAATTGCCAACCGGCAAGCCACGAGCCCACCGCAACGCGAGAAGCCGTCAATGACGAGAGCGGCGCAAAGGACGACATAGTGCGGACAACCTTTGCCGAATCCGCTGATACGCCATGGAGAGTGGTGACACAGTGGAGATAACTGATGAGTCCGGAGCGGTGGCTGGCAAAGGGGTTAATGCTAGAAATCGTAAAGAAGCGGCGCGGGTACAGTTCTCGTGCTGCTGGTTGACATCGAAGTTGTGGCTGAAGGAGATGCGCTGGGGGTAGAAATCACTAAAAGTTAAAATGTCATAGGCGCGGGAAGAACAACAAAAGATAAGATATCACCAAAAATTATAACAAAGAAAAAATGCAGGCGATAATTTTGCCGCTGAGAATAATTTGCTGGAGACGACGTCTGTGTGTGGACATAACGGATCACCTCAAGGAAGCCTTGTTTCACTCGTGCGGGTGAATTGGCAATAGTCTCTGAATGGGTTAACAGAACGCTGTTAAGTCCAACGTCAGTCAGAGATGTACCAGTCTCAACGAGAGTTAGCGGGCAGATATCAACTGTAACGGAGAAATCTGCGGAGTGCACTCTACAGTTAGTGATGCAACCAGTCAGCATGCTCTGAGATCTTTGGTCACCGACGCACCGCCACATAAGTCTGATGCAAAACATGAGGACTGACACTGTTGTGCACACGTATCAAGCCATTCTGATTTTTCTTGCGTTGAATTCTTAAAGGAAGTTCGCATGGGCCTAAAAACTCTACCCAGAGCGACACCAGTGCTGGGACTTCCCATCGGGAAAACCCCGCAATTGCCGTTGCGGTTCTACCAATCGCCTTCGAAACGACTGCGACTTCTGCAATTGTCCACGCTTTGCACCTCAGTTGTAAGCTGCTGGCGGCGATCATCGAGAAAGTTAATCCATCTTCGATCGATTTACTTGTAGTCCGCATCGAAAGTACCATTGAGTGAGAGCTCTTGGCATGCTCCAAGCGCTTCCATTCAACCGAGGTTTACTGAGGCTGCTAGCGACCTCATGGTACTCGATTTACGCCGAATGCTTGAGGATGCCCTCCGAACGGCATTCAACCCAACTCCCGTAGTAAGAGCTTCAGAGCCAAGTGCCGAAGAAGAGTCGAGACTTTCATCGGACGGTCATAGTGACTTCGGAGTAAAACTATTAAGACGGCGACACATTCGACCAACAATGTCTAGGCGGCAGGACATATGCCAATGTACAATGGAACACGCGCACACCGCAGTCTTTCTTAAGTGCGGTCGGTACGGAAACAGTCGTTCGACTCTGAATACTCTGTGAACAGTACTGCGACTCGCGCCAACCTTTTGGGCCACTTCCAGTGTGCTTGCTGAATAACGATCGGCTACTGCCTGAAAGATGCGCTTTTCCATAGCTGGTTGTCGTGCTAACATTTTGTGCTCCTATTTCGAGCAACAACACCAGTGTCACAAATTTTAGTAATTTCGCTCTCACTGGGAAAGAAAACCTCTCCGAGAGCATGCCCCATTGCTTCAAAGAGCTCTACAATTCCGTATATCGCTCTCGAAATATTTTCCAGTTTTTTTTATATATATACAGGTAGTTCTACAAGCTCTTAAAATTAGCTTTTCAGAATTCGAATTTTTTCGCGCTTTCACCGCTATTGGAAACGGCAACTTTTCGAATGCTAGCAGTCAAAATATTATGGTGATTGGCCGTTGTGATTTCGTTTGATCGCTTTTCCCGTGCAACGTATCGGCGTGATTTTGAAAAATTGAGAAAAAAGAGTTTCGAGTGGTTATCAAGCGTTTTTATTTCAAAAGTTGGAATGCGACCCAAGTGAAAACTAAGTTAGACGAGGTGTACGGTGACTCTGCGCCATATTTTGCCACTGTTTCCAACTGGATTAATGAGTTAAAAAGAGGTCGCAGGAGCACCGAGGATGAACTACGTTCAGGATGCCCAAAAACGGCAACTGATGAGGAAAACGTGGAAAAAGTGCGGAAAATCGTTGCCGCAGATAAGCGAGTGAACATTAAGGAGATATCGGAGGCCTTGGGATCAGTTTGGGTAGTGTGCATTTCATCCTGCACGAGAGCTTGAAGATGAAAAAACTCAGAGTAAAATGAGTGCCGCATTTGCTCAACCAAGGCCAAACAGACCCGCGTGTTTCCGCTTCACAGCGAAATTTGGCCAAGATGTCGAAAAATCCGTCGGATTCTTGGCGCAGATTCGTGACCGTCGATGAAAGCTGGGTCCATCACTACACTTCCGAGACCCAAGAAGCATTTCGCCAATCGTGTGCACCTGGTGAAGGACCTCCGAAGAGGGTGCGGACAACGGCATCGGCCGGAAAGATGATGGCTACGGTTTTTTGGGACCAACGTGGAATAATTCTGGTCGACTACCTTGAGAGCGGTAAAACGATCACGGGAGAATATTATGCAAGACTGTTGGACTGCCTGAAGCAAGAACTCATCGTGAAACGGCCCGCTTTGCAGAAGAAGGTTGTCCTGTTTCACCAGGACATTGCTCCCGCACACAAGTCGCGGCAAGCAACGGCAAAACTGGCCCAACTGAGGTTCGAACTTATTGAACAACCTTCCTATTCTCCAGACCTGGCCCCCTCTGATTATTTCCTCTTCAGACATTTGAAGAATCGTCTTGGTGGAAAGCGTTTTTCCAGCAATGAAGAGGTTACAACTGCTGTCAATGCCTATTTTCAGTCTAAAGACGCAGAATTTTACTCAAGAGGTATAAATGCTCTGAAATCTCGGTTGGAAAAGTGTATTGAGCTTCTCGAGGAGTATATCAAATAAGAAAAAATTAAAAACAAGATATGGAAAATTCTTGGTTTTCATTTTAAAAACGTGTGGAACTACCTGTATATTGATATATATATATATATATATATATATATATATATATATATATATATATATATTTGTAAATCAATAATTGGTTAATAAAACTTCTACTGAAATATATATCTTCATTTCGCGCAGCTGCTCAAAGCCGGGCATCAAGGACATCATTAAGGAGGCCGAGGACGCCATCGAGAAGGCCGCCCCCGGTCCTGTCTGCGTAGCGCTTCACGCCGGCTACCACGAGTGTGGCAACTTTGAGGGCAACGACTTCATCGAGGCCACGGTGGAGTTCGCCAAACAGCTCAAGGTAGTCCGCCCTGGATCCCAGCTGAGCGTGCTCTCCGTCCCGCTTTTCAACCAAGACTGCAAGGCTGCCAACGAGGCCCTCTCGCTGCGCGCCGCGGCTGCCGGCTTCGTGTACGTGCCCCTCACCCAGATCCAGCGTCAGGTGGTTGAACGCGGCTCCTACAGCTACAAGGGTGAGCCGGCCAAGAAAACGGCCCTGGCGATCGCCCGAGGGGTAAAAGATTTTTTAGGGGTGTCCCTAAGAGATCCAAGGTCAGCAACGACCAAACTACCCATCAGTCCAAGCACTCGGGCACGAAGGACAAACACAGCGTGGACAAGAGCGCCGTGGACGGCATCAAGACTGCTCTCCGGCAGCTTCTGCGCGAGAGATCCTCCCAGAGCTCCAACCGATCTCCTGGCGAGATCCGAGGTGCTCAAACTCGGCGCCGCCACCGTCCCCGCTACGAAGCGAAGCACCAGAAGGACAGGCAGGACAACTCGGAGTTCCGCGCGCCGAGGGACACTCTGTACGACCACCTCGCCGCGGCTCTTCGGGACAGCACCCGCCGCAGCAGGCCCCGGAGCAAGGGGAGGGGCCGCAATGGGAACCGCTCCTAATTGCACAATGGAACTGCGAGGGGATTCGGACACTCGACCTCCTCGCGCCCTCCGCGTTTGAGGGCATTGACGTTCTTGTGCTGACGGAGACTTGGGCCACGACCTCCTTCAACATCCCCGGCTTCTACTGCGCGCACTCCCCCGCAATCCGGCCTGCAGGTCCCGGCCGACCCAGCGGCGGTGTCTCCGTGTGCTATAACCAGCGGCTGGGCGATGTTGAGGTGCTTCTTGCTGAGGAAGACATGGTCGTAATCCAGGGTTTGCGGCTAAACATAATCGCAGGCTACGTGCGTCCGCCGTCCAAGGAGAACTCGACGGTGCTGGTTGAAAAGCTGACCCGGTGCTTCAGTGCGCTGGACAGCGATGCGCCCATCATCGTCACCGGCGATTTCAACAGTAGGCTGGACCGCCCGGCCGATCTGCGCACGAGAATTCTCCTGGACACCCTGGCCGACTCGGGCTGTTGGGTTGTCACCGATCCTGCAAGCCCAACCTTCGAGGGGCACATGGGATCATCTGTCATAGATGTATTTGCGGTAAGTTTGCCATCCGAGCAGGTCTCCTACCTCGGTGTTGACAACCCCCTCCGCAGCGGAGGACATTTCAAGAATCATCTGCCAACGGCTGTGAGAGTCTTCCTGCCAGCTGTTAGGACTCCTGCTCCCCGCCCACCTCCGCTGGCCAAGCATATTAGCTTGCACCACCTACGGGAACGCCTTCACGAGGTCTTCCCCGTGCCGGGAGCTCCAGGCATTGACCAATATGCCAAAGCTCTTACGGAGCTGTTGAGATACGCAGCTGGTCTTAGTAAGCCAAGAAGAAGAAGGGGGAGTCCATGGTTCAACAGTGCGTGCAAAGCAGCCAACCAGGCTCAGCTCAGCGCTCGCCTCCTAGCCGCACTTTACCCGAGGATGCGGCCACTTTTTATCATTCTCAAAAGTTGGTGTCGCCGGACGTACAAAGCTGAACGCGCCAAGTACCTGGAACAAAAGGAGTCCGCACTGTTGGATGAGGCAGAGCGACAACCGTACAAGTGGCTCCGCCGACAGGGATCTCCCACCTGCCCTATCAACTTATCGGCGCTCATCTCCCACTTCAGCCGCATGTTTGCGTCGGCCGACACCATCCCGCGCGGCATCCTCCACTACGAAGCGGCCTGGGACGAGAAAACAATGCTGCTACGTGATTCACTCTCCGCAGAGTTTTCTCTCACCGAGGTGCTTGGCGCCATGCAACGACTCCGTCTCAACAAGGCCGCCGGTCCCGTCCAAGTCCGTAATGAGCACCTCAAGAAGGCCATGGTACTTGCTCATTGCTGGACCGCCCTTTTCAACGCTAGTCTGCGCGAAGGTCGCCTCCCCAGCGACTGGCAGAGTGCTCATCAAGCAGTCATCCCGAAGGGAAAGAGCAACCCCAGAGAGCCCAGCTCGTGGCGTGGGATCGCCAAAAAGAGCTGCTGCTACAAGGTGCTCTCTGCCATCCTCACTTCTCTCAGTCTCACTTCCTCGAGACTCTCGGCGCCATCCCGAAAGAGCAGCACGGCTTCCGCGCAGGGAGGTCCACACTGACTGCGTGTGAGATTCTGCTGGCCAGGGTTCGGGGAGTGATGCAGTCTAGGCACGCCAAGCAATTTCTGTACGCCGTCTTTGTGGATTTCCGCTCGGCCTTTGATGGAGCTCCCAGAGACAAGATTATCTTCAAGTTGGCTGAAGCGGGCGTGCCTGCCAACATCCTCCAGCTCATCGGGGCAATCCTGCAGGAAAACCCGATCACCATACAGGATGGGGTGGCTGAGTTGTGCCCCTTTGTGCAAACGACGGGAGTCGCGCAGGGGGACAACTTAAGTCCGCTGCTGTTTTCCATCCTGCTCAACGATCTTTCGCGACGCATCGTGGGCACTCGAGAGTCCGTCCGCCCAGACATTCTGCTATACGCAGACGATCTCGCGATATATGGAACAAGCCGATTCGAGGTGCAGCAGAGCCTAGCGAGGCTCGAGCAGTACGTGGCGGATGTAGGACTCGAGATCAACATCGGCAAGACCAAGGCCATGAAGTTCCGTAAAGCTGATCGACTTGCAACCAGCGATGAGCTACGGTTGTACTCCACACCACTGGAGTATGTAAACAACTTTCCGTAATTTGGCCTCTCTCTCCCGACCTCCGGTACGTCGTTTACGGAGCACATCGCCGAGAGGGTCAGAAAAGCCCTCGTAGCAGGCCTCGGAATTGGGAAACCCACGCTTCTCTCCCTTAACGCGGCGCTAAAACTTTTCAACCTTAAGATCGCGCCCACGGCATCCTACGGCATACAGCTTATTTGGGAGAACTTGAGCGTGGCCCAGCTCGCGAGGCTTGATCGAGTGAAACCCGCCTTTCTCAAGCGAGTGCTCGGCCTCCACACGTCATGCCGCAATCGTCTGGTCTATTTACTCGCCGGTACCCCGCTCTTCATAGAGGACCTGCAACGCCAGTTCCGGTTGCCGGAAACACAGGCCAACAGGGACTTTATCTGTCAGTGGGAGGTGAGATTGTCAGACGTGGACCCCGACTTCTGTAGTACGGGTGCAATGACAAACAATGCGTGGAAGGGACTGCATCACTCCAACCGAAGTGTGGTAGTACGCTATGCAGTGCATGGCTTCCACCATGTTCTCTGTAAAACTCAAGGGTACCATGAGCCGACAGAAGAATGTATCTGTAACAGGTGTGGGAGAGCTTGTGGGAGATATCATGCGGGGGAGTGCCCCAGAGTTGAATCACTGGCCAGGCTGGCTCAGTGACCGTGTTTTTATGTATAATATTTGACTATAAACCTAACAAAGGTGATTAATAAATTAATTAAAATATATTTCGTGCACGGACACTCGTGAAATATGTTGTCTAATGTAGACATATTAGGTAAGTCAAAAAGTTCGTCGGCTTTTTACCTGATTTTAAAGAGCCTTATTTATGCAGACAACAGTATTTTTATTCAATGATATTTTGACCGTTTTGTTCGATAACCTTCGCCCGTCTCCTCGGTAGATCCATGATTCCTTTCTCCCAGAACGTCTTGTCCTTCTCGTCGAAATACTGAGTGAGGTGATTTTTTATAGCCTCCAAAGATTTAAATGTTGTGCCATCAAGGGAGTTCTGGAGAGACCTGAACAAGTGATAATCAGATGGTGCGAGGTCGGGACTATAAGCTGGGTGCGGCAGCACATCCCAGTCAAACTCCGCCAATTTTTTCGGCCTGAGAACCTCTGGGGACCCAACTTCTTTTCTGTGTTACGTTTCTGTAGAGTATCCATTTTTCATCGCCGGTTATCAATCTCCTCAGAAATGGCTCATTCGAGTTCTTCCGGAGGAGTGCGTGACAGGTATCGACTCGCCCTTCAAGCTGCCTATCATTGAGGTCGTGTGGTAGCCAGATATTCCGCTTGCACGAGAAACCTGCATCATAGAGGCGATTCCAAACGGTTCCGTGAGAGACTCCCGTTACATCTTCAATTTCTTTTATGGTCAAACCTGGGTTCGAAGTAACCAGACTTCGTCGGTCTCCACAACATGGGCTGACCTCGGTTCATCTTCGAGATTGAAGTTTCCAGGTTTAAAACGGGCGAATCGTTTTTCGACTGTGGATTTGTGTACTGCGTTTTCGCCGTAGACTGCACATATCCTCCGGGTTGTTTGCGCTGCACTTATGCCTTCACGGTAGGAGAACAACATAATGTGTCGAAAATGCGTATTTTTGTCCTCCATTGCAAACAGCTGCCAATTCCGCAAACGAAACGGTAAAGTTGGAACCAGTATACCGTCGCGCCGCCACGGGTCTGCTCCTGAATGTAAACACCCAGCCGCACTCTCAGGCGGCCCTGCTGCAGAGCGCGGGAATTTCAAAAATGTGGTCCAGAAAGCCGACGAACTTTTTGACTTACCTAATAGCTGTGTACAGTACATATAGTAACCAAGTGCTTGTGTCGCCCGATCAGCTAGGGTTCTGATAAGACGACAAGAAAGGAAAACTCATGTTTGTCTACAAAATGAAACAACGTATACGTGTACATATTTATTTGCAAATCACTAATGTAGTGATATATAGTGATATATATCACTGATGTAATAAAGACTGGCGGAACAGCGGAACTTCCCGCTAGCTTTAGTTTGGCGTAAAGATACCAACCGATGGTTCGTAGTTAAACGGCTTCGAACGATCTTTTCCGCTGCAAACGAGATCAGTTAGTTAGTTAAGTAATTTTCCCTATAAAGCTTTGTGAAACGTATAAATAAATGAATAGTTTTGTGAATGAAATGTTTGTGAATTGTGGATTTGTGTGAATATTATTATACATATATATAAGGTCATTCATATCGTTATGTGCTTATTTCGAGTTTTGGTAGAACTCGGCAAGAGCATGATTTTCCCTAATAGAGGGAGGACGCGGAAACGTCTTGTTTAGGAGAGAGGGTGAAATTTATAAAAGTAGTTATTCTGCCTTTTTCTCCTACATAGTTGTGCAAAATCTACGTTTGCGGGAGAACCAGTCAACGCATGAAGAAACCAATCATATCGGCGTGTTCGGAAAATTCTCGCGCAACGGAGGACACTTCACTAGCTTGCGTAGCGAAAAGCAAATAGCAGATTGGAGAAAGTCATAAATCTTTCTTAAAGTCTTACGTTAACGCTTTATATATATATATATATATATATATATATATATATATATATATATATATATATATAAGGTCTCCCAGAAATATTTCGAAAGCGATATAAATAACTGTAGAGCTCGTTAAGGCAAACATTTTTCTAATGAAACATGGTTTCTGAGAAGTCTTGTTTCGGAGTGAGAGTGAAATTACTACAATTTGTGACACTGGTGTTTTTGCCCGACAATGGAGCACAAAATGTGCAATTGCGAGACAACCAGCCCTCCTATACAGAAACTAAGCTAACCGTCGTGAGAAAACTGTGTCTTCCGAAGAACATATGACGCCGGTCAGAAGATGCTGGTCGCTTAGAATAGAATTCGCGAAAAATTAAGTTGTTTATTAGCTTTCACGCCAAACACCTCAATATCTTTACCTTAGGACCTCTCAGAACTAACACATCCACGCAAACGCACATTTCATGACGATCATGTTGGTACCAAACTTATGGCAATACGAATAATAGTGGCTGTGGTTGCGGAGTAATTACGATTCTTCGGCGGGCTGTCCAGATTAAGTGCATGTAAAATGACTGTGTGGCGACGTTCACTTCCGCAATTGATTTTTGCGAATTCTGTTCTAAGCGACCATGTCGCATCTTCTGGCCAGCGTTATATGTTTTTCGGAAGTACGGTGTACTTAGTTTCTGTATAAGAGAACTGCTTGTCTCGCAATTGCGCATTTTATGCTCCTATGTCAGGCAAAAACACCAGTGTCACAAATTGTAGTAATTTCACTCTTACTCCGAAACAAGACTTCTCAAAGACTATGTTCCATTGGAAATTTTTTTTTGCTTTAACGAGCTCTACAATTCCTTACATCGCTTCCGAAATATTTCTCGGAGACCCTGTATGTATATATATATATATATATATATATATATATTTAAGAGGACATGCAAACAGTCAAAACAGGAAAGGAACAGTAGGTAACGCTGCATCGCGTTATGATGGATACTTACCAGGCTTTTCGCACAACTCGAAGCTGGTTAACGTCGAGCATGACCTCAAAAGCGACGAGCGCCTGCATCGCCTGCAGACTGAGTAGCTGCGATACTCCTTCGGTGTCAGTTGTTGAACCGGCCAGAGAGGGAGACGTCCCGCCTAGGATGCCAAAGCAGTTTACGGTGCGTTCGAGGTCGCGGAGGCCGGCGTCCACGAGTGACGAGGCGCCCTCGAATGAGAAGAACCAAAAGGGCGCCTCTTGTGGATACGACTGAGGCACCGCGACCAGCGCAGTCAGCAACCCTGACGATAAGCAATTCGCGAGCACATACACGGCGCAACTATTACATATACAGTTTTTCTAATTTTCTTTATATATATATATATATATATATATATATATATAGGCCAAGACCAGTAGGTCATCGTGGAACACTCTCCAGCTTAATATTTTTCTATTTAAAGTAGACTCACTTCCGTCCTTAACGATTGCCGCATCGAAGAACAACGATTCCATCGGCATCATCTCCTTGATAGTGTCTGTCCTTGCACTAAACCCAATACGCATCTGAAAAACACAAGTGATTATGCATCACAATTATCCGCGCAATCACTTTTAGCATCATTATATTTACACAAAGAGTACGAAATGCTGCAGGGATTATAACTTGTCCGCAAAGCATATCAAACATTTGTGTGGCTTACTGCGCAAGGCAAGGCTGTTCAAGTACCACCAATATTGGCTAATCCTAGAAATCGAGTACAAAACTCAATAACAATAAATGCTTTTTAAGCAACATGAAAGTCTGGGAAATCTATTAAGCCCCTTACTTATTTTTTTTCGTTCTTTCCTCTCGATTTTTAGCATTAGGGAAAAACACTGTCAATCACATCTCTGTAGACAACACTGGTAGGAGCACAACTGGTACTCTTCATGAAAGTTGGTGCTTGAGAATAACAATGAGAATCATGCACTATGTACCTAGTGCATGCCTGGTAATATGTAGCACCAAAGCATTGAATACGTTAACATTCCCGACCTCCCGTCTGGTCTGTTCGACTTAGCTTCCACTCAGAACTAAAACTTTCATAGGGCATTGTATGCGGCATCTTCAGCTTTAGTCGGGTCGTTTTTATAGCTGTGGATGCCTGGCATGAAACACACAAAGCTGCTCCTTGCTCGGATAGAACACAATGCACTCGCTTCATATAAAAAAAACATCGCTCAAGAAACCCGGAGCAATCTCGCTTCTGAGAAAAATCTCATAGAGAGACAAGCCCCTCCGTATTGTTTCGTTTATGTGTTGTGAACAACAAGGTCAGCAAGGAGAAGGTAAACGCAGGTCCCCCTGCGGAGTTCCCACATGCAGCTTAATAATAATCCAATATACAACGCTCACAATCTACCAATAAGGTGTTCTCATCGTCGATTGAACGGAAGACCAGTTAGACCTTCTACGTCTCCGTCACTTAGAGGGTAGTTCATCACTCTACAAGCTTACACAATATACGCTGGAGGTCTGGTCTTTCAAGCCAGCCGTCGTTCTTTCCGTTCCGCATATTGCTTTTTATGTGCCTAACGGAGTCCAAATAGGTTATTCTAGAATCAAAGTAGAGAAGGCTTTCGCCTGGCTTGTAGTGATGCTGGTGCTATTTCTCTAGCTTGACGCAAAAACCTGAGCACTTTACTGTGGGCGATGTAATAGACGAAGAAAGCCGCAAACGTTATATACGTTGCCATGATCTTTTCCACTTCACTGTACTTCTCAGCGTCCTCTGCAGCAGATCACAAGTATCGATGTCACAGATTATCTGAACGCGGCAGGTTGTGTCGACCTTGCCCAATACAGAAAACATCGATAAAGACTGACAAAGTTGTGAAATAAAAGATCGATAGCGTTGCTTTCATTGCGATTTAAATATGCCTTGCAGTTCGGACATCCCAGGCCAATATTTTTCATCAATTGAAAAAGCACCTTGTTTTTGTCATCGTTAGCCCAATAATCGACTCTAGCACTAAGGTCCACACTGACAGCTGTTGGCATGGTCAAGTTAATCCTGAAAGTCCAAAGCTAATCGTATCAGCAACCTCTGCAGAATCGAATGTGGGTGGGAAGTAGAATACAAAAACGCTTGCCCTCCCAATGCAGAGTACCACCATCTTTCTAACGCATTTGAGGTAGTGAGCGTTTATGTAAGTAGATAAAAAAAAAAAACGACTTACAGCTCTTCGCCGTTCCCCCGCAGATAAAACAACCATGCCCGTTGAAATGTCTGCGTAAGAAGTACCATGTCAACCAACTTAAACATATGATGACGTGCGAGATCTATTGCCCCTAAACAATTTCGTTAAAATTCCCGAGAAACACTCACAAATTTACACTTGCCTCTACAATTGCAGTTCTAAAACTGATCAGTCATTTACGGCGACTTAGACCGGCAGGCGCGATAAAACTATCCATAACCATTCCTTCATAGGGAACATTCCTGCCCCAGGGACAGAACAGGCTTTTCTTTGGCCTGAATTAATGTCTGCTACCGTCTGCGCAATCGTCGTCTTGCAGCACCAGACAGAGCACAGCATCACCACTTTGCGTGTAACTCTGTTTGAGATCAATAAATAAACTATGATGATTTGCGTAAGCAACTTTAAAGCCGCTCTTGATTCGATCTTCTATGTTGCTGTCTCGTCGTTCCCAAACCACAACAAAGTGTAATCGTCGACTGCCTTCTTCTGTTGGGGGCTAGCTATCAGTGTTGTTGTTACTGTAGCTGGAGACGTCACTGGGCCACTATCCGCTAGGTCAATTTCGACGACAGTGCCGTTAGTTGCCATTCTATATATATATATATATATATAGTGGGAGTAACTATGACTCTCTTTCCGGCGTGGTCTGCTGGCGCGCGACTTCCGCGTGCTGCGGGGACCTTCACGCGCCCCCATGAAAGTTAGTCAGACGGTGCAAACTCCCAATAATAACTCTCCCGAGGTCACTTTTGTTGGCGCGGGTGGCGAGGCATACGATATAGATTGAGTGGCAACGAATTGATATTGTCATTCTGTCGTGGCTCATTAGAGGGCTGTTATGGCCACTACGATTGTACGGGGGAAGTGTGCTGCACATGAAACCCGGGCCGGACGGTTAATGCCCCGGGCTTTAGCAACCTGGGAGTACCGTCTGGGACGCCTGCTGCCTTGGCTTAATAGGCACAATGAGAGCGAGTTAGCCACATGAACGCAGACCGCCTGTCGAGAGGACCATCTGGCTCCGCTGTTGCTTCGGTAGCAGCGGGAAACCCCTGCTCTGGAGTGGTCGAGCCACCCTTCGGGGGGGTGAGTATATTCTGGGGTGTAACGCGGAATCGCGAGGTGATCGCGTCTAATCGGTAGGGCGGAGTAGTGTGATACCTCCATTCCGAACCTCGATAGGGGGGAGGGTGGGGGATCCGCTGGCCTGTCTATTCGGGCTGGCGGGCACTCCCGCATTATGTCCGCGCGTAACCTTCGCGGGCGGCGGGAGTGTAGGTATCTCTCTCTTTTGTTATATATATACATATATTGTATTGACAACAGCCCTGAACACCTACCATAGCCTCCTCGGCGGTGATCTTGGCGAATTTCGCCAGTCGACTGGTCACTTTGCGAGGAAATCGATTATTCACGGGGTCGATAAACAGCTGGCCTTCTGCGAGCTGTGCAACCTGTTGACTGAGCGCCACGCGCGTCGATAGCCGTTCGGCGATGAGCCGAAGAATTCGCTCGAAATGTTGCCGGCTAAGTTCGCCGGAAGGGCTGTTCGCGTTGTGGGAATGCGGCGTCGACACGGATCCGACCGAGGTTGAAACAACTGTCGTCAGATAGTCGAGGCCAGCTAGCCACTGTGCCCAGAGATATGGCCTGCCTAGGTTGCACAACGATAGAGCGCGCTCGAGATTGTCCACGCTGAAGTATAACAAAGATAGATGACGACAGAGCATGAAGAAGAATGCGGTTAAAACAGGTTATTCTTTAAAGCAGCAGCAACAGGCAGCTGCTTTAACGCCAAATAGGTCAGGTTGAGAATGTACTAGAAATACATAAGAAAGTGCTTTCGCAATAGTGTATGTCAAACCGAGGTGATTGATGTCTCTTAATGTTAGCAGGATTGGTTTCAAACTAACGTTGACAACACGAGTGACCTAGAGCCTTCAGCACAATAGTCGCTGCTGGCTGCCGCTGAAGCAGGTGCATTATGCATTCCAGAAACCTCCCATTAACAAACATTGAGTGTAAATATTCGAGACCGATATGAATCAATGTGTAACTGGCGAAGTCACTCACTCATTCATAGTATGATCGTATAGTTAGGGGTTTCAAACTCATCCACAAAAAGCTAAATCTCCCTGTAGGTCCGACTAAGGCTCGCTATAGATGTGGTTCAAAATCAAGACATGCATATATACGTACATTCGTATCTTGTTTAGCCAAGCCAGTGGAAAGCCACATTACATAACAAATACAGAGCTCTACCTATAATATAGATACAAAAAAAATTAAGTCATTACTTAAAAAAAGATACATTTTCTTATATTATTAGATTATAATTATTATATATTATAATATATATAATTGCAAAGCTGCGACAAGAAACATTCGACAACATTTCGGACCCGTGGACACGCTTGTTAAATCACTTATGATGACCCAGAATACGTGGCTCGCACAGCACGCTTTAAAACTTTACTTTCTTTTCGAATTATAGATGACAATGTTATTGCATAGTTACATAACAAATGTTTCCGTTTAATTCATTCAAAATATGATATTCTACCACTAAACCACATATGATATTGAGAAACATTTCGTAAAATCGTGGCACACTGGATATAGCTCCCAGCGTTCACTTCGAGTTCAAAGTACTTTATGTAACGCACATTTAGTAATGCAAATATATATATATATATATATATATATATATATATATATATATATATATATATATATATATATATATATATATATATATATATATATATATATTCACACACATTAGATAATTACACAAATGCTATTTTATACTACGATGCCTACTTTAGCGAGCGGTAATCGTATATATATACGTATATACATACACACACAAGTATATCCACTCCGAGACTGCCAGTGCTCCTTCGAGCACAGTAGCACAGTTGAACTGAACACATGATAAGCACACGCATATCGGACTACATTTGGAAGACATTATATATATGTATGTACATATGTTTATATATACGTTGGTGAAACCTCTCTGCACTTACCCGTTTTTGGCCAGCAAGTAGAACGTCGTTGGATTGGGTGAGGTGAGTCCATTATCACCGGGACAGACATTGTCGAGAACGGTGTCGATCTCTGATATATGTTCTGCATCCAGTTTACAACAAACCACCTTTAACGCCGTTACGTATGAGAACCTGTCAAGAAAAATAACAAGAAAGCGGACGGACGAATAAGAGATGGGCGAGGAAATATAAGTTGGCAAAACAGAAACGACACAACAGGGACAGAGAGAGCTTCATTTCATACAAAAGAATTTCACAATAATACCGACAATATATCCAGTGCAGCTATACATAGGGAATAATACTAATCATGACGATGAAATAATAATAATATTAAGAATAATAATGTTTTTTGAACAAGGGTTTATTTTATCAATATGTACATGTATCACAATTACTAATATATTACTTATATAACATCTACAATATTGCTTATATATTCCTATTGCTTGAGTGTCGGTGACCACTCAACATCATCTTGGCGTTGCCTCTCTGTAGCTCCTATGACACTCCCTGTCGGAGGAACGCGGTCGATCCGCGTGGCTCCGCTGTGGCCTGGAAGAGCTTCTTTCCAAGCTCTTTTGTCAGATTGAGTGCATCTGTGCCCCAAACGCCAGACTGATAACAATACTAATAATAACAATGCCAGTAATAATATACCCGTGACTACACGTCCACGCGGAGACAATTGTTTACTCCAAAGTGCTAACATCAACAAGTTATATAAATAAATTACAATGCCAGTTAACAAGCTAGTTCACCGGACATTAGATGTAGAACTCGGCGCCCATACACTCTCGTTTGTGTTGGCTAATTCGCTCAGCAGCTACGAACCTGATCGGAAAGTGCTCATTGGCGCTAGTCTTCAAAGTGATAGTCACGGACAGCGGAAACGGCCGCAAAAAGGACATTAATTGGTTCTGTGCGTCGGTGTTGGCTCTAGCGCCGCCTCTTGAGACAGTGCGTGACTTGCGTTTCCTTCTCTTCGTCGAGTGCAGCTGGCCGATGAGGTCGTCGCCATCCGAGTCGGAATCCTCGTCGGCGCCTCCTGTCGCCTGAATCTTGGCCAGCACCTGTTGGATAATGGAGTACGAAATAAGTTTCTATGCTTAACGCGCACAGTAGTTTAGAAAAATGCATTCGTGCAAAAAAAGTAGTCACGTTCAACATGCTATAATAATTATAATGAGATAAGGCACCGTCGAGCAACAATGCTGCCTAGAAGCGGCGTACAAGAGCTTATCATCGATGCCTTCCTGTAAGACAGAACTAGATAAGTAACATTTTACAACAAAAACAGTGCATTTCAGTTTTAGTGTCCATGACCATAAGTTAACAGCAGCAAGCCGTATACACTTAATATTATAAATTAAAAATTTGGGTTCACTAGTCAATTTGTATATACAAAAAATTACCAAAAAGTTATCAAAACCACCAACTACTAAGAGCGGTGTACCTTTTTGGCCTCGTCAGGCTCGCCGTCGATGCTGACGGATGCCACAAGATTGGGATTCACTTCCTGAAAAGCGACGGCTTCAACATAGACCACGTACAGTGGCCGACAGAGGAACGCAGCGTTCGCATGCTCAGGCTGAGTTCGCTGCAGTGTCATGCCTGTAATCGCAACAGAACCATTTGCAAGAATAGCATACAAAAATAGGCAAAACCGTTGTTAAGTTAGTGATGATACTCATGGCCTTACCGTAGATGCATTCCCAGCGACATGATATAACGACGCTCGTATAAATATGCAGACGTGAGCATCCAAGACGCATTTAATGAAGCGTCCAACGAAACAAAGTTGATGCTGACAAAGCAGGAAATCTGTGACGTAGAGATAGGTTACTTAGCACTAGTTGCCAATGGTACATGTGCATCAAGCATTCCCAAAACCTCGTATTAAAAAAAGTGTGTTTCAGGAGAACATAATTTTTGTCACGTCTAGGCCCAGTCAGTGTATGGCGCGAATGAGATCGGAAAACTGTTCTCATTCACTTACCGAGCTGCGAGTATAGCGGTTGGGTCGCTTCCAGAATGCTGTCGAGCGTTGGCTGGATGGCTAGGAGAGTCTTCTCCTTCGCCTCGATGTCGTCGACGAGGCCCTTTTTGCGAATGACGCTAGTCTCCAGCCGCGTGGCCAGAGCCCGCCGGAGAGCGAGCTCGTGGCGCAGCCTGGCCATCGTAACCTCGTGTTCAGAGGCGTCCGGAGCACGGAGTTCATCGGGAGCTGCCGTCTCCAGAAACTCCTCCAGCGGAATCAAGTCGATGTTTTCGTGTAAAGACCTGCCATCAACGAAAGCAGCAACAGTAGCAGCGTTGTCAGCTCCATGTCAAACGTTATGTTACTTAGGTATTATAATGCCATGTAAGTATCTTAAGTATCTTCAGCACTTAAGCGTAACATGAGCCTGGGAGGGCATTCTAATTGTATTTTTGAGTGAAAACTTACTCGGCAACGATCGGCATGCGTATAGATTTATCTTCATGGCTCTCTTGTTGACACGTGAAAATATCGCCGCGACTCAACAAAGTGTCAACTAAGTTCAACAGCTGTTGTTAAGTACCCTCAAAGAGATCTCAGGTAGTTTACCTTCACCAAGTGGTTCACATGCCGTTGGTTGGTTACAAGAATCTGTGCTGACTCACTTGAATTCAAGACATTTGTCCACCTCGGAGCGGAGATAGCCTGCTTCGTAGGCGAGGTTTTGCAACTGCAGATGAAGGCCATCGACCAGCGTGCGATTCTCCCGCACGGCATCGCGAATGCTTTTTAGTCGATGCTTGTCCAACCGGTTCAACTTCCGAAGTGCCACCATTATGGCCAGGCATTGGGTCTAAAGCGAAAGACAATTGTTACTTAAACCGATTTAGGAGGAAACAATGTTCCCGTGCAAACATTGCATAAGACAGTGTACTAATGAAATCACTAATAACAAGAAAATGTCACAAGAGAGCTGACTCCGTGCATGACAAAAGTAAACAATAAAGCACTAGAATAACCGGCAAATCAATAATATCTTTCGCAAAATGTATTAGAAGAATAACTACATCGTCAGGAGCACGAAAGCGGATTGTTGATACAATATGTAAATGCGTAAATTAACTAAATATTTGCATTTACCCAACTGATTTTATTGACATTATAGCTCTCACAGGCGGTGGGTGTACGTGTTAGTAGTGCAAAGACAAGATCCACTACCCGCACCTCGACCGCAGATCTCTGTTATAGCGTTCCCGGACACGGTTATGTAGTTAACGCAGCCGCATGTCGTACAATTCAAGCAGTGCATATATGTATATGCTGCTGCCGCTCTAAGCGCCCCTGATATAAAAGGGTGACATGTGTATTTAGGTATACATGCCAAGCGAACAATAAATCAATGAATCAATCATGTATATTACCTTAAGCGACTCAGCTTCACTGCCTTTCCTCTTCTTTTTGTGCTCGTCAATAAGTCGCATGTTCTTCTTAAGGTTGTTGCACAACTCCGCAAATCTCGCGAGGTTTTCATGGGCCTTGAGCTGTTCAACTTCTTTAGCTTCAACTTCCCAATAGTCGACCAATGGCTGCAGCTGTTGACTCGATTCCTGAATATACAAACAGTAGTATAGAAACGGGGAGGGGGGGGGGGGTGAAAGAAAGACAGTTATTTCGATGATGCACTCGCGAGGGCAACAGCGACAACTTAAACCTAGGCAAAATGTCGTAGTCTCACACATACCGTGTGTACATATTTGCGTAAAAATAATCCGTTTGACTTTCCTTTGCTTCGATAGACTATGTGCGTACATATCAAAGGGTCCAATTATATTTGTGAGTAATTCATGTTATAACACTGTCTACACCTTCATCAACATTTCATTTTAAACAAACATTTGCATCAATTATGAAAAAAATCGAGCTAATAATTGCCAAGTAAAGCCTCGAAAGCACACAAGACGAACTACGAAAAAAAAAGCATATCTGATGACTTGAATTAAGCTGGATTCTTAACATTTATGTCGATTCCTTTGGTAAAAAACGAGACAACGAAGAGTACAACGATTCGATAAATTATATAATTCCCACATATAAAACAAGTAGGAAACAAACCATGTGGTCATGTCAGAACGTACTACACCTGGCTATAGCCACAGAAACTCCCGAAAAGTACTTAACGTCATACATATGTAGGTTAAGCAAAATAACATACCCTCAAGCAGACACTATATACAGGGTGTGACTGAAAGATTTTTAGAGCGATGCATGAAATTGTAGAGCTCGTTAAAGCAAATATTTTTTCCAATGGAACATGGTCTCTGAGAAGTCTTGTTTCGGAGTGAGAGTGAAATTACTACAATTTATGACACTGCCGTTTTTGCCCGACATAGGAGCACAAACGTGCACAAATGTGCTTTTGCGAGACAACCAGTCTTCCTAGACACAAACTAAGCACACCTTCGTGTTCGCGATAAAATTCTGCTCCATCTGAAGAATATAGAAGAAGACGCGACATGGTCGCTTAGAAGAGAATCGTCGCTTGAGTGCATGCATAAATTACCTACTCAGATAAACCACTCGTCATAACTCTAGAAAAAAACACACCACGATTTATTATCTTACAGTAACTGCTCGAACGTGTCTCCGCGAACATTTCGGCAAAACCGGCCGAACTTGCATCTCTCATTCTAGTGCTCCACTCGTTCGGAGGCCATATCGATGTGATCGTGTGAAGAAGCTATCCACAATAACAGAACAACCACCTACTATATGTTGATACAGGACGGCGCCAGTAAGATGACACAACAGCCGACAGAACGCATTGACACCATCATAAACAACGCCGATTTAGGCTGCTCAGCCACATGCTAACGGCATCATAGCACGTTCACTACTGCCGACCTGTCGCGCCACAGCCACAACATTGACGCCATCATCAACAACACCGAAATAGGCCCGCTCAGTCTCATGTTACCTACATCGATGCATCTTCGCCATCGCTTCTATATCGCGATCTAACCGCAACATCTATGTCATCATCATCAGGCCTCCATAAGCGCCCCACAGGAGTCATAAACATTGGAAACAACCTGCGCTACCATGATGCGTGCCCGAATCGACCAATCAGCAAAGAATACCGGTGGAACATTCGAGTCTCTGGAGTGAATAAATAGATCGAGAGAAGACTGGTCCAGTGCCATTTTCTTTGCGATTGTGCTACGTGCAAGACGTATCCCTGTGTATGTATTGTTCTCTCTGTTGAAATCGTTATTGTTACTGTATCGTGATGGTCCGGTACACAATTAAAGAGAAGGTTGACATCTCTCACATTTATGTTGAAGCACGGTGTAACGCATACGAAGCGCGACGGCTATACCAGATGCGTTACCCGGATAGACACTTACCAAGTACTCCCACGTTTGCGAACATACATCGTCACGTACGTGAAACTGGATCGTACCATGGCCGTCAGTACGACTCTGGAAGACCGAGGACAGCAAGAACACCCGCTATGGAAGAGCGCATCCTTCGGGCAGTAGCCGATCGTCCTTCAGCAAGCACGAGGGAAGTGGCCCGAAACGTTGGTGCAAGTTACAGTACCGTCCACAGGGTGCTAAGAGACGAACGACTACGTCCGTACCGACCGCAGCAAGTTCAAGCTCCAGAAGAGGCCGAACAGAAGATTGAAATGCCCCTGAATCAACAACGGGATGGAGAGACCTCCGATCGGCAGAACAGATAGATCACACCAACACCAGAGTCGTTTCTCCGTGAATGTGTGGGCTGGCATGGCGAACAACTACCTCATAGGCCCACACATACTTCCTAATAGGTTGGATGGAGAAACATACCATACATTCCTGAGTGAAACATTACCAGGACTGTTGGAAAGCGTTCCAGAAGGTGTTCGCGAGAGGATGTGGTTCCAGCACGACGGAGCGCCACCGCACTCCACCACTCCGGTGCGCGTTTACCTCAACGAGACCTTCGAGGATCGGTGGATTGGCCGGGGCGGGCCGATCGCTTGGCCACCGCGATCGCCTGATTTAACAAGTCTTGATTTTTTTCTTTGGGGCTACCTAAAGAATTTAGTCTACAAGACTCCCGTCGAATCATGTGAGGAGCTGGTCGCCAAGATAAACTTCGCTGCTCGATGCTGTTCGAGCAACGCCTGACATATTTCAAAAAGTCCAACAAAGTCTCTGCAAGCGCTATCAATTGTGTATAGAGACTGGCGGAGACACGTTCGAGCAGTTACTGTAAGATAATAAATAGTGGTGTGTTTTTTTCTAGAGTTATGACGAGTGGTTTATCTGAGTAGGTAATTTATGCATGCACTCAATCTCCGACATGCGCTCCGAAAAATCGTAATTACTCTGCAACCACAGCTCGCATTGACATATGTTTGGTACCAAAATGATCGCCATGAATTGCGCATTGGCTGAATACGTCCGTTTTGAGCGCTGTGGGTGGTTGAAGGGTTATGATTTTAAAGTATTTCGCGTGAACGCTAATAAAGAACTTCATTTTTGGCGAATTCTCTTCTAAGCGACCATGCTTGGTTGTCTCGCAAAAGCACATTTTGTGCTCCTATGTCGGGCAAAAACGGCAGTGTCATAAATTGTAGTAATTTCACTCTCACTCCGAAACAAGACTTCTCAGAGACCATGTTCCATTGGAAAAAATATTTGCTTTAACGAGCTCTACAATTCCATGCATCGCTCTAAAAATCTTTCAGTCACACCCTGTATATATATATATATATATATTAGACACGGGCGATACCTTTTTTTCAGCAAATGCCCTGAATAGTTACAATCATTTGAATTTGTGTAACTATGGAAATTTCAAGCTCGATGAGGAATTATTCAACTTAAATAATTTTGCCTTCCGGGGAAGACGGTCCCATAAAAAAAAAAAAAAAAATATATATATATATATATATATATATATATAGCTTTGACATATTCAAGGTGCATCGTGCATTTACTTCCACGAGATCTTCCTCAAAAAGGAACACTTTCACACATGAGTATATGAACATGAAACGAGCAAACTACAGCCCTACCTCAGTGATAACCTTCACGAGTCGGGAATTCTTGCGCGTCGCCGGCATTGTACTGGTTGCGTGCTGTTGGACGTGGCGTGATGATTGTTTCAGACTGTCTTCCCTGGCTGCGTTGCGGTAGGTGCACAGTTGACTAAAAGCACTACCCGCTGCTACACATTTCTTATGTACTAGAACGCTTTTTAGACGATCGACGATTTTCTCATCTGGTAATGTAGCTAAAACTCAACAAGTGTCGTTGTTATTTCATAACCACTAATATTCCTGCCCTTGTTGTTGTTGCTGTTGTAACGTTGGTTGGCGGCGAACTGGTAAATAGGTACTTTCTAATGCTAACACATATGCTTGCTTTTTTCTTTTGCTTTTAGCTGTATTGTCGTTAATAACTACAACAATATTTTTAAACAGATCGGCCCTGCCGACACCCGCTTATAGACGACCCGGCACCACACCGCGAAGACGCTGGCCGAGTGGCTTTCGTGTTTTGCGTTCTTATTGTTTACAGTAAACACAGCAGCAGGATTCCCAGAACGACCCGCTTTGGCCGGATGTGTCGACAAGCGATATTTAAACATCTAGCTGGCGCCAAAATCACCGTCACATTACACAAAGCTTACAACTATGAGGTAAATAATAATAATAAAATAATAATAGTAATAATAATAATAATAATAATAATGATAATAATAATAATGATAATGATAATGATAATGATAATGATAATAATAATAATAATAATAATAATAATAATAATAATAATAATAATAATAATAATAATAATAATGATAATGATAATGATAATGATAATGATAATAATAATAATAATAATAATAATAATAATAATAATAATAATAATAATAATAATAATAATAACAATAATAATAACAATAATAATAATAATAATAATAATAATAATAATAATAATAATAATAATAATAATAAACCTATATACCAAGCCTACATTTTGATTGAATCTAAAACGCTGTGACGAAACGCAAGTGGCGTCGAAAGGTTTGGCTAACCCGAGCCGTCGTCACAGGCCGATTACTCTATGTTGATGTAAGCATCTGAGCTATATATATATATATATATATATGTAAGCCCCTCACTGGGGTGCTAGGAGGAAAACACGAATATTGACCAACACCACGACTGTAGGCTTTATTCTCGTCCGACAACTCTACTGCGCCGCCGGCACAGCACCGCCTCTCCGGCCTGTCTCCCACACGACGATCCTTCCTCGACGGCGTCTCACCAACGTCTCTGCTCACTAACTGTAATGTCGTCAGTTCTACCGGCACTTCGTGCCAGTAACTATCGCTAAGCTCCTTCTCTCAACCTACCTAGCTACTTATAACAACGGCGTTACTCTACACCTACGTGGCTACTTATAGCAACGAAGTTACTCTACAGTCTGACATATATATATACAGGTAGTTCAATAAGTTCTTAGAATGAGCTTTTTAGAATTCGAATTTTGGCACGCTTTCACCGCTAATAGGAACTGCAACTTTTCGACTGCTAGCACTCAATATATTATGGTGATTGGCCGTTGCGATTTCGTTTGATAGCTTTTCCCGTGCAACGTATCGGCGTGATTTTTAAAAATGGAGAAAAAAGAGTTTCGAGATACCAATATCGTCAGCACTAGTACTGGTAGGTTCTAACACTTGTCGCATCTATGCTAGGAAGAGCCCACTACTATGAGATTAGGGGGTTCGCTTATTTGCAAGCCCTTGTTCTAGATCTGCGGCTCTTATGTTCCCTTCAAGTTCTATTTTTCGCCATTCCTCTCATCTTGCTGTCGTTGGTTGTCTATTACTGCAATTATAAAACAAAATGGTTACTGTCATGTATACATATTGGTGTGATCGTGATCCGTGCACCTTCCTCGCAAATCTACTATAAAAATGTTTTACGGCATACCGATGTGTGTGTGTGTCTGCTTGCCAGAGGAGGTATCTGCCAAACGCGCTGAAACGCAGCTTCCGCGACCGTACAAACAGTACGATCAGTCACTGAGGAATTAAGGCAGAAGCCGGAAATGTGTATTTTTCGAAGCCGTACACACCCATGTACACCTCAATGCACACAAACCTACATATACAATAAGCATTATGTATATATATATATATATATATATATATATATATATATATGTTTTTTTTGTTCTATACATGTAAGGCATACACCTACAGAGCCTCTAAAGGAATTTTGCAGCTACCGAAAGGTGAAGCAAGCTATGAGCTGAAAAGGCAAAAGTAGAGCAGAGCAGCTCGTTCGAATACCAGTGGGGAAAAACGACAGGCGCTGGCAACAAAGGCCAACAGGCCTCGTCGTGACTATTGTGGAACTTAATTGGCTGGACTAACACGAGATGCGAGATCTCTGTCCCGGTGACCGCATACGGTGACGGTGATATCAATTAAGAGGTCCGCTGCCACCACCACCTCATTAAGGAGTTCCAGACCGAAGCAACAGGGTCGCTTACGGACCCACACAAGCATACGTGTACTAAAAGAGACAGTCCCATTTGCAGACGATACGACTTAATCAATGAAGCCAATCGTACGCTAGGCTAAACGAACATCTGCATGCTTTGCCATGTCCCAAAATGAAATTGCGTTACTTGGTTGCGTCACCAATTAGCCTATATTAACATGCATGCATAGATGTATGTATGGATAAAGTGCGTCAAAGTCAAAATTTCAAAATGAATGAAGCTGCCAGCCAATGTGGTTGCGCCAAGAGCCGCCAAGGCTGCACGCACGCACGCACACAATACTACTCGCCTGCCATGCGTCACAAGTATTCTTTGGTTGTGTCGTTGGCTTCGAATCCTTGTTTGCTAGTTACTCTTTGGCGCCGCTTAGCCAGCGGTTAGAGGTAGCATTCGTAGGCCGATTGAGAGCAGGGCAACTCCGGGCAAAGTCCCCGAACGCTCTGAATTGACCTCAGACCAATCTTCAAATATCAGACAGGCTTTTCTCTGACTCGTGTGTAGTGTGACATTTCGTGACGCTCTCAGACGGCCAAAGAACCCCCGATTATCTCTTTCCTTCAACGCCGTTGAATTGGCGTCCCTCAAACGTTCATCAGACTATAGTCGAACCAGCAAGATTAACGACGCGTTTCGCTGGCCTTACTAGCGCTTCCTCTATTCAAGGGTTTCAGCACGCCGTTGAGGGCGTGGGGTTTATATATATATATATATATATATATATATATATATATATATATATATATATATATATATATATATATATATATATAAGGCGAATATATAAGGCGAGAGAGATACATATATTTATACCTTATATGTGTAGTCCCCTACGAGTGTCTGTGTGTGAGTTGTAGCCTTTGGGCGCACGTGAGATGAGATTTGACGAGCGCAGACTCATCGATAACCTATACGAAATTGTGTGCGTATAGTTGCTATACAGAAATGGACAGCATTTATCTTATCTTTTTTCTTGTTTTCTTTCTTCGACTGGACGCAACTATTAGCCAGAAGGCAAACAACCCTAAATACTCTATGGATCTAACGGCCGATTCCATCAGTACACGGGCGGATCTCATTTCCTCGCTATCCCTCAATTTGTGTCCGTTTCACTGTTTTGCCAATCGCCATTATCGATTTCAGGACTATTTGTTCTGAGCTCCATTCGTTCTTCTGCTTCTGCTATTTCTCCGTGCCGCTGCCGCCGCTGTGCCACCGGAGCGCCGTGATCGTGATGCTCAATTACCACACATCACCTTTTGTCTTCCCGTGTATAGACTGCGCTCAGAATTTCGCGCTAAGGTTCATTATCACGGACTCGAGCCGGCTCAACTGAAACACATAAATGAAAGGAAACAAACCGCGTTCTGTTATACCTTACTCTCG
This sequence comes from Dermanyssus gallinae, assembly GCA_003439945.1. NCBI lineage: Eukaryota > Metazoa > Arthropoda > Arachnida > Mesostigmata > Dermanyssidae > Dermanyssus > Dermanyssus gallinae. The sequence goes on along the minus strand of QVRM01002040.1, from coordinate 165,009 downwards.
TCGAAACCGAATTGGTTTGTAGGGCGAAGGGAGAACTCAACAACAAACTATCCTTGACACATATACCTTCATAAAACTAGACATGAACCTCCATAAGACTAGACATAAACCTTTATAAAACTAGACATAAACCTTCTGAAGGGAGGTTTCAAATCTAAATTTCACAAGATTCTCGACCATTGCACCGTCTCCACTATTTATTTGTTCCGCCGTTTCTCGTCCACCTTGTTACGGGAGGATTTTCCGGGTGCCGTAGGACATTATTGGCGATGACAGACCTATAAGAATTACGATTGCTTTATATACAGGGTGTCTCAAAATTCGTTCAACACATTTTGGGGTCTAGTACCAAAATCAGCGAAATAATAATTTTTCCAATGGAACAAAAGGCGAAGATGTCTTCGTTTGGAGTGAGAGCGAATTTACCAAATGTGGTTGAGTCAAGCAAGTTGTATCCTTATATATCTTTACCAAATCTGCGATTGCGAGAGCCCCAGTTATCCTATTGGCATACCCATCATACCTGTGTGTTTGTAGGAACAGTTTACGTTAGCTTAAAGCAGAACAGATGTTGTATTGAAGATAACTCTCAAGAGCTAAATTGATTCTTTGCAATTCTTGAATTGAAATATGCTTGCCTTCCCGCGCAATTACTAATTTTTTGTATAAGACAGTTCCGCCCTTTGTGCCATTGAAAAAAAAACATTCTGCCGAGCTGTACTAGTTACTTTAAAGTTATTTGGACGAATTCCGGGCAAACCCTGTTTATCTGCTTTGCCGCACGTTTGGATGGCCGGCCTTGTCCGGATTCGATCGTGCGCTTACCCGAGTACTGAGGCTTTCGATGGTGTCCTCTCGGGTGGGTTCGACCTGTTGGCCCGCTGATGTTGACGGCACAGCGGTGCCCGCTTTGCCCGCCGGCTGCGTAACCGACGTGGTTATGAGCGTCGACGAGGCGATTGTAGGCCCGGACGCCCCCGGCGTAGCCGACTGACTCAGCTGGGGCGGCATCGCTGCTGGCAGCTCAAGCAGGGAATCGTCGCCGTCGGCGTCGCCCACACAAATGGCTGCCAGATGTCGCTCAATGTTATCCATCGAGTTGAGCATTCGAGCGAACATATCCTGGCTGGCCAGGCGGGCAGACTTTTCCTCGGCGAGATCGGACTCTTGCCTGCATGTGCAAAATAAAAAACACATAAACGATTTATAATAATAAAAAAAGCGATACCGTGGACGTTAAATGTTGGCTGAGAGTCAGCCCGAAAAAGATACGATCTGTAGAATGGTATATGTACGCATGACTATGTACATATGGGTGAATGTACATATGTGCGCATGTATAAATGTGCATAATGTGCACAAACCTTCGAACGGTGTTCTCGAGACTCTCCATTCGTCGCACGAAGTGCATGAGGTGTTCCTCGATACGCCTCATACGCAGCTGCTGGATCTCTTTCTCCTGTCTCTTGCGTGTAATGAAACCGCGCCACGCAGCCTGAATCCTCGTCGCACTTTTGTGCAGGAACTCGCGTCGGGCCTTGAGTCTACGTGATCGCCGATGCAGTGGTTGTCGGTGATCCGTCAATTTTTGCCGTCGTCGTCGTCATCATCATCGTCGTCGTTGTTGTTGTTGTCAAGTTGGAAGCGGGAAACAATTGAAAGCGAATCAACCATACTATTATAGTTTGCCAATATAGTTGCCGATCAGTTAGATCAGAACAAAAAGAAAACGACACAGACAACCTAACGCACATACGTTTCATTCATATCGAACACGAAGCAAGAAGAAAAAGAGAGTAAGGGCGACCTATTTGGCGAATGTTACGTTCGTGACTTTTCTCTGAAAAGCTGAAAGTATACTTATTATTATTATTATTATCATCATCATCATCATCATCATCATTTCATCATCATCATCATCATCATTTCACCATCATCATCATCATCAACAACACCATCACCATTCTTCGCTGGTAGTGACGGTTTTCTAGGGAAGATTGCAAACCGACAAAGAACGCAAAGGAGGAAGGATCTTAATTCATGTTTGGCGCTTCGGCCGGACGGCCCTCAGCAGACCCTAGGCCTGTCGTAGGCTAGGGTCACAGGACGCCGGCCTGCTTCTCGTCATGTTGTCCACGAGTTCTTGTAGTTGTTGTTGTTGATGATGAGGTTTTTGTTGTTGTTGTTGATGATGAGGTTGTTATTGTTGAGGTTGGCCTTTCTCTCTCACCTTTCAATTTCGGCCTTGTCCTTGTCGCGCCGATAGAGCGCGGTGGTGCGATGCGGCTGCACCGTGGCTGTCTTGACGGCCCGACTTGAGCTTCCGCTCCTGTCACCACCACCGCCGCCTCCGCCGCTTCGGTCGCTGTTCGGACCGCAGCTGTTGTTGCGCGGCGTCGAGCACGACGATGACCGCGATACGGCGCCCCTCATCAAGCTGCCGCCGCCCGCGCCGCCGCCCGCGCCGCCGTTCGATCGTTGGTTGTCGCTGCTCTGCGCTCGCCTGGATTCGCCGCGCAGCCGTCCATGAATAAATGTCGATGGCAGATACAAATTGAGCAACAATGACAGTATGAATTACAAAGACATCTGGTATTCATCGTTTGGTGTACCATCAGTGGGCTGGCTATATAAATATATATATATATATATATATATAATTCAGTGTATCATATTTTAAATTATATATTATAAATGAAGCAAACATTTGGTATTCATCGTTTGGTGTACCATCAGTGGGCTGGCTATATATATATATATATATATATATATATATATATGTATATGTATATATATATATATATATATATATATATATATATATATATATATATATATATATATATATATATATATACAATACAATACAAAGTATCCTTTATTGAAAAAGTGGTGTTAAAATCACATGGTAGTCTTTACACTCATGGGCACGTCGCGAAACTCTCCATGCAAACGCATTATTCACAACTTCGACATTAGCAACTTCCGGTGGAGTAATTGAGACACCACTACGTAGATTATTTGGACGTAATGTGAAAAATGTGCTAAATGTATTACTTCGGATAAGTTGTTTAAAAAATCACACGTCAACTTGCATTTGGTACTCGCTCACGGTTGGGAGTACGAGACTCTCGCGTCTAACATTGCAGCGCCATGCGACTCGTTTGACAAATTTATCCTGCACTCGCTGGAGCAGTTCTACATCTTTTCTATAAAAAGGCGTCCACACGTGTGAACAATATGTCCACTTTGGTACAACAAGCGTATTATACAGTTTTATGTACATTGCTGGGTCATGCCCGATAAACGCTCTAAGAATGAGATTGCACAGCCGAGACGCAGATTTTACAACTTCGGCGATATGAGAAGTATACTTCATTTGGCAATCAAATGTTACACCTAGGTCTTTGTATATTGACACTTCAGGTATACTATGGCCGTTCATAAAATATAAAGTGTCGTCCTTGACTGTTTTCAACACGGCGCATTTAGAAGTGGATACTTCCATTCTATTCAAATGGGCCCATAGTAGCACGGCATCAATTCCCTTCTGTAACTCGGCCTTGTCTTTGTCGTCTTTAACTTCAATGTATATCTTTAGATCGTCGGCATAAAGCTTGTAGATCACGTCGAGTCTGCCAAGGACGAGTTTAAGGTCTTGAGCAAAAATTGCATACAAAAGCGGCCCTAGGCAGGAACCCTGTGGGACTCCAGACCGACATGGAGCAGTACCAGACAAAGCAGTACCAGACGAACCCTAGGTCGGATGCCTAGCGATTCCATCTTGCTTAGTAAAATTTGGTGGTCAACCCGATCAAAAGCACGCGAAAAGTCAAAGTAAACGATGTGGAGCGGAGATCCGTGATTTCGCGCCAGGGCCCAGTCATGAGAGACCTCCAATAATTGGGTTGCTGTCGATCGCCCCTTAGTAAATCCGTGTTGCTGGTTGTCTAAAAGTTGGTTAGACGATAAGAAATTATAGATGCAATCAACAACTATTTTTTCCATGATTAAACAGGGGATGACACACTGGGCAATGGGTCGGTAGTTCTCAGCAGTTGCTCTAGAGCCCTTCTTGTGCACAGGTGTGACAATGGATTCAAGGAAGATGGTGGGAACTTCGCCATCTTCAAAGGACCGGTTGAAAATTATTGCCAGCGGCTCGGCTAGAAACTCGGCCAGTTCTTTGAATATAATAGGTGGTAGCCTATCAGGCGTAGATGTGCTTTTGCGTTGCAGATTTCGAAGTTTTTCGAGCACAATGAAAGGATGAAATTTAATGTCATTGAGTGTGTGTGCCGTTTGCTTGGTTCTCGTGATGGAGACGTTCTGAGGCTGTATGTAGACACTTTTGAAGTAGCTCAGCAGAACCTCGGCCTTGTGTCCATCTTCGACTGCGGTGCCTTTTTCATGTATAAGCGGCGCTACTCCGGACTGTAGTTTAAGACGCCGGCCTGCTTATCGAAAGAAGTCCCTTGCATCGCGGATATTCAGATTACTTTCCTCCAAGCGCCGACAACGCAATGCTGTACGTGCCAAATTACGCGAGAGGCGTTTGTGGCTTTGAGAGGAGGGTGAACTACTATTCAGTTTTCGAGTAGCTCTGTCCATAAAATATTGTAGTGGGGATGATCGTTGCATCATCTTCGGAGTATAATCTTCTACAAGGACGGACATGATATTTAGGAAAGAACAGTACTGGGCTTCCACTGATTGGCATTGTGCAAAAAGGAGACGCCAATTGGTGGTTGCAAGGGTGGCAGCCATTGCATTATAATCAGCTTTGTAGAAGTTTAAAGATGGATCTTCGTTAGGTTCTTGTATTTTTGCGGATATTTTGAAATATACAGCCAGATGGTCGGACTTTACTGGAGATTTACCGACAGTAATATCAGTAATTAATTCTTCATTATCTGTCAGTGGCAAATCCAGTATGTTCTGTCCCCGTGTGGGGACCGTAACAAGTTGCATAAGTCCAGCAGAACCACAGAAGGAACTGAAGATGTATTCCTTAGTTTCCGCAGAAAAATTTAGGCCCCCTGTGGTCCAGTCTATTCCAGGCTGATTGTAGTCACCGGTCAAAATGACGGGCCAGCTTACTTGAACTAAACCATCCAAGGCGCCACATAATATGCGCATTCGTTGCGCTAGCTCGGCAGAGGAACCGGTTGGAGAAAAATAGGCACATATTACCCGATAGCATTGATCGGTCCCACGTAGCACGTCGATGGCGACAACCTCAGCACAAATATCGCCGATATCGATGTCGCAGCATCCCAGCTCAGGCTTGCAAAGTATACATACTCCGCCTCCACAGCGGCCCATACGGTCCTTACGAAATACGGATTAACGGCCTCCCAGTGACAGCTCTGCCGATGATATATTTTCTGCAGACGCCCAAGTTTCAGAAATGCATAGAATGTCCGGAGAGTGCATTAGGCAGTACTGAAGAAGCGAATCACAAGCAAACTGTTTTATTGTACGAGCAGCGTTAAACGAAGTGCAAGAAACGAAACTATACGTTGACGGTTTAGGGGTTAGATTAAGGCCGAGAGAATCATGGCTATTGAGGCTGATGGGTTGTCAAGCTTCAGTGTCGCAGTAGTCCATTACGAGTGTTCCCGTGTACCATAAAGTCTCTCTAAACATATTTGAGGCGTCTACCTCGGACACGTCAACAATAAACGATGAGTAAGAGGCAAACTTAGGTTTGATCTTACGTACTCTAAGAGCCGTTACTCCATTCTTCTTAAGATGCCCGTGTACTCTAGATGCTGAAACATTAGAGTCAAGCTTCGAGACGAACACTATACTGGTCCGTATGTCGGCCCTTGCTACGGGCAAGAGTAAATCTGATTTAGATTGTGAGCTATGGAAGCGCGATGCCTGGGACTGCTGACTTCTCGGTTTCGAATCTGCAAGCGCAGCGGAGTCTTGAGATGCACTGCCGACGTTGAGTATGCGGCGCGTGTCTCTACGACCACTACGCTCATTACCCGCGGCTCGATAGTTTCCAAAGTTCTTGTTTGATTGAGCATTGGTTTTCCGGGGATAGCTTTGTACTTCACGCTCTTTTTTATTTGTAAATGAAACCCTGGAGTTAGAGCGTGCCCTCGGAGTTTGGGATCGGCCTGAGTTGTCTCGCTTAGCATGTCTTCCACGGTTGTTTGACAGGTTAGAGACAACAGATGTTAAATGCAACAGCTCTTTCTCGAGCTTGTTGTTTGTGCACTGGTACGATTTGACCAACGTGCGTAGTGCACGTACCCCTTTCACAAGTGTGCGCATGAGCAATTTGTCGTCCACCGCACTTCCATGTGCGTCACCGTCGCCAAGGGACATGCTGTCAACACTGTCTGCATCGTCATCGGCGGGCGGCTTACAGTTGTGACATCTAAACTCAGCGAAGCTATCAGTACAATTAACGACATCGTGAGTGGTAATTTGGGTGCATTGGATATGGACTTGAAGCTCACACTGAGTGCAGCGAATTGTGTTTCTTGTGCCAACACGGAGATCACAGTTCGGACACTTTCTGGGCTCATGAGTAGCCCTCTTCGAAGAACTGATGATGTCGTCTTGTGATAGAGCTCGCTTCTGTCGTCTCGGGCCCATTTTCCTGGTGAGATCACTAGACAAGTAACTGTCAAGTAGTTCTTAGTCACTCGGTGAATCAAACAGCGAGTTTACGGCACAAACAACGCACATAAACGCACTCTTTAATGACAAAATTCGGGAGCGCGGTAAAAACACGTCTATCAGCTGATCAATATTGGCGGCACTCTAGACATACTTATCAAGCAGGTGAAGCAAATATATATATATATATAGCTAAGTCTTACAAACATATATATAACGAAAGCTACTTGGATAAAGGTGCCATACAAACAGGTGGTTAGAAAACGTTGAAGGAAAAACTAGAATTATTTTAGTTCGACGAGGCACAACAAAGACCGTCAAACCATTTCTGTGTGAAACCCGATGAAGAGTATCTAGTCTAGACGCTAGTGGCGCCTCCGGCCAAAGAAGATAAATTCTACATGAGGACGCTTTCAATAAAGCGGCCATCTGCGGTCGAAATTGAATTCCTTGGCAGTTTCGTAACTACGAATACAACACAGGCCGTTCCCCCACAAAGGCTGCCTCTCACACCTCGGCAGGCTTAGCCATATATCTAACCGATACAGCTGAGCTATGAGAAGTTTTTAGGCACGCCGATCACGTCGGGGCCAAGCATAGCCCATCACCTACTATAAAGACACACACGTGATTGTCCGTTTTCGTCTGTTTCGAGGCATGTCACGTTTTCATCGCTTTCCGCACAAGCACTATTACAAAAAATGCGCATCAAATAGGGCTTCCCCGTTTTTTTAAAAACTCTTTAGATATTCTAAATAACTGGATTTTTAAACCTCCAATGCATTTAGGTAGATAAAAGCTATGCTACTAGGCCTAAGTCTAACACCATCCGAATAATGGTATGCTTTAACATTTCCCGTGCAGTTTGTTTAACATAATTTGCACTATGCATTAATAGAACAGATGGTAGTATTGGTCGACCCTAGATGCTGTGGACCCATCTACGCATATCGACAGACGTAATCCAGCTAAGCTTGAGCGGGATTGATGAGACGGACTGAATTCGACTGAAAATGTGAGAGAGTTGCTGGACTGTTGCTGTTTTTGTTACTTCTGTTGTTTATTGGTGTTAAACCAGACAGAAGGCCGTACCTCAGCTGTAACTGAAAGCTAACTAAACTTATGCCAAAAACTCTGCATCATATAACCACCTATGGTGGTTTATATATGTGGGCAGCTTGACATGAGATACACAAAGCGGCTCCTTGCTCGGAGAAGCAAGCAAAGCACTCGCTTCATATAAAATGAAAAACAGCTGGTTAAAATTCGCCAGCGTGAGGTGGTTCCACACCCTGTCAAGACCGTACATCAGCCCCGGAACAATCTTAAGCACGAAGAGCCTCACTGCTGAGAGAACGGACAGTCTTCGGACATTGCCGACTTCCCCGTAAAGAGAGACAAGTGCCTTTCGCACTGTTTCGTTTACATGCGCTGTGAACGTCGTTCCTGTATAATGAATCCGAAGGCCAAAATACTGGAAAGAGTTAACAAACTCCAATGGTTGGCTGCAGCAACGTATAACGTCTGAATTTCATGGCTTAGGTCTCCCTGGTGTTTATCTCAAGTCCATTCGAGACAATGAACGCCCTTATCATAAAGGTAATGCGCTTGATGGCACCTAAATCGCAAATCACCTATATTTTACCCGTAAAGTCAGACCTAAACGAATAATTCATAATGGTAGTTAGAGGTCCTGCAATCGATCAAGCTGCTAATTTAACTAATTTTTCAGGCATACCCATGACACCTCGACTCCATTTTGCTTTAGGATGAGACAGGATTTCAAGAACCTTAAAAACAGAGAAACATTATAAGTTTTTCCATACGTCATCAAGTATGGCTTCCACATATCTGCTCTTTTCGAGGTGAGCGGCTGTAGTATTACCTAACGTGCTAAGCGACACCTTAGCTCATCTGCAGTTTCTACTGAATGTTTTAAGGCTTTATCCCCGTAAACCTATATCGCGGACAGTAAGTCCAGTGAATCGTGTCCTCTACCACAGAATCAGTTGATGAATTTCCAGAGTTGAGAAGAAGAAAGATAAGATAAATGCAGATAATAATAATCAGACAAAACAGAGTTTTGAGAACCGTAGGCTAGATGGTGGTAGACCTTGAGCAATTATAAACAACAATGTGGTTGTTGCATTTTGGAAGGCCGCGTGTAGAAGTTTGTATTTGCCCGCCATTATAGTGATGATCTCTGCCTGTTAGCCACAACCCGTCACGGCACTGTCGGCCACAACACTCCACTGCACTGTTGGTCACAAGCCGCCACTGCACTGTTAGCCACAACCCGCCACTGCACTGTTAGCCACAACCCTCCACTGCACTGTTCGCGCACTGTCACGTTGCCGTTCGCCGGCCGTATAAAAAGGGATGCGCGCCATTTTATCAACCCTTTGCTATCCCGAGCGTTCGGCGTAACGCGTGCTCTGCAAACCCTCGGTCCGGCGGCGACCGGGACGTCCGACGGCGTGGCCGTGATAGTGCCCTAGGGTGGTGAGTGATCGTGGCTAGCAGGTGCAGGGAGATTTATATACTCTCGAGGAGTGTCGATGGTCAAACTCAAGAAGAGTTCCTTGTGGTTACAGGGCCCGAAGTTCCTGAAGGATTCGTCGACGCAGTACCCTACCTTCCAGTCGGGGCGTGGCTGCGACGAGATTCCAGAGATTCGGGTGTTTGTGGCAACGTGCGAACCCCCGCTTCTAGACCCAGCGGGGTGTTCAAGCTTGCGCAAATTGATCCGAATCGTCGCCACTGTTGCCCGGGCTGATAGGCGGTTCCGTCGGCAAGAGGCGAGCGGTCCACTCATGGCGGAGGAGCTCGCTTGGGCGAAGCAGCACCTGCTGCGGGAGGCCCACCAGCGCTGCTTGGGGGAGGCCGTTGCGAGCACCTCTCGCGGCAAGCCTCCCGAGGACGCTGGCCTCGCCGAATTCAAGCCGTTCATGGATCAAGACGGACTCCTGAGGGTGGGCGGGCGGCTGCAGTTTGCAGACGAGCCATTCGAGGTACGTCACCCGATACTGCTTGCCGACGACCCTCTCACTCGGCTGATTATCATTGACGCGCACGAGAGCCGTCTGAAGCACTTAAAGACCGAAGTAGTTATGAACGTGTTACGTGAAGAATATTGGATCCGGAGGATGCGGCAGGTGGTGAAGTCGACAGTTTACAAGTGTACGAAGTGCCTGAGTGGTCTATGCACGTACGCGTCACGGGTCTGGTTATACGATATACAACATAAGAAGATTCACAACAACAAAAAAAATTATGTATAGTCGCTACGCTGCGGGACTAAAAAGGGTTAATAACAGGGGTAGAGGTACATTTCGGCAACAAAACATCTAGATGATTCAACAGGATGTCTCTACATTACTACGACACACACATCACTTCAACATCTTCCGCTTGTTAAGCTATGGCTCCGAGCTCCGATACAAGTGCCCTCAGTCAATGCGCCATGCCTGTGATTAGTCACCTGCTGTTACGCGCCTCCGATAGATGCACAAACACAGGCAAAAATGAATGTCTCTATGGAAGGCGGTCTTGGGCGTTGTTAGGGGATCCCCTAATCAATTCGGTCAGCTATCTGCTCACAGCAGCAATCCTCTGCGTGACGTCTTCAGTCAATTCCCGCCGCTCGTGTTCCTGTTATCTGAACATGACGAAGTTCGTCAGCCCGGTGAGGGGCGGTGCAAGGAGAGGGCAGAATCAAATATCGCTGCTGCCGCCGCTGCGTGCGTACACTATAAAATAAAGACATCACAGTCATCGCATCTCATTGCAAGTCACCTATCGACTTTAAACCTGACGACAGAGCACCAGCTACACGCTAGTATATCGGTACCTCAGGTCTACTCGACGGTGGAACTTTCATCTCATCGCTACACCCGGCCGTGCAACAACGACGACTGGACACAATGCGTACGTTTGCCGTGTTCGTTGTCAGCTGTTTCTACCTTATTCATGGCTGCTCGACAGCAAATCTGTCGTCACCCGATGGCATCAACACTGGCACTCCGAGCTCTCCGAACCACCGTAAGCCGAGGGTGCAGCCCCTCCTGGCCGCACTGCAGCCGTCCGCTTCCACCATGTCTCGGCAACGTCTTTCTATCCCGCAGCGGGATGGTCTACTTCTGCGGAAAACGCAGTGGCGACAAAGCCTTGACCTGTCATTGCACAACACTGTAGTGGCAATACAGACCGACGACAACTCGCTGCAAGATCATCATAGCAACATCACTCGTTCTGGGGACAACTTGGCACGACAGCTCACACGCAGTAAAGTTGTGAGAGACGATCGAAAGTCCGAAGTTGTATCCTTGACCGCCGAACCTTCGAACCACGTCAGTACCGCAGTAACTAAAGACCAGAGCCAACGCCAGAGAAAATCGGTGCCCATTGCTGTTGTTGAGCCCGTAGACAGTATCAAGAGGTCAACATTGACAAACCCGCCAAAAGCGATTCGCCTTCAAACCTGGCAGGAATTTGACGCGCACATAGCTTTTGCGGGTATTTGTTTTTTTACGTGTGTAGGACTATTATTTTCATGTGTTCTTCGTTGCATGGGCTTGAGCTAGGCAGTTTGACTGAGGCACCCCTAACAGAAATGCTGCTTTAACAGCGTGCATCTATGAATTATGCACCGAACGAATAGAATCTTCTTCAGTAATGACGTGTATAGCTACTACAAATTTTATAATCGCGATTACTGAAGCCTTCTGATATCAATACGTACGTTGTTGGTAGGCGCGGACCGAGGGCTCTTCCGGCACTTTTCGAAATAGACCCACATACACGCACGCACACACACTGAAATTCTCAACTAGCACAAAGCCGGCAATACGCAACTGAATTTTAGCATCACAGCCGGAATACGGTACCCACAATGCAGTATGTAGCCCGTCAGAGAATGTATTGGAGTCGAAGTCAAGCGACCTTGCAACAGCTTTTTGTTTGCTAAGAGAGCGGGTAGACTAACATTACGAGTTCTACGCTTGCCTGTCCATTCGTGTTATTTCGTGACAGCTGAAGCGACAAAGCGCAACAAAGCCACCATCGCACAGTTAATGGCGATGGCGAATGCGGCGCCGACTTACGTGAAAACAAAAAAAGCGAAAACTCCGGCGGAAGTTCGGAAACGGGCTGTCACGTAGGCTTGCGGTGTTCGCTGCAGGACGTTCACTGTGTCTGCGGACGCTCTACGACACGCGTGTAAGCGGCGCGCCTAACTGTGCCGTCGATGCACAAACAACTAACTGTTCGCATGAGACAAGCCGCCGCCGCCTGTGATGACTGCCGACCGCCACCGCATTGAGATCGGAGCTTCATGAGGTGCACAGCGTGCATGCCTTCTGTCGGCGGCGGTGGCGAGACTCGCAAGCGGTCCGATCGGAAGCCGGCAGTCCCACGCGGTCGGTCATCGAAGACTCCCGGACAACAGAACGTACATAGAGTAGAAGATGCCCTCCCTTCCCGCAGGAGGTAGAGCAAAAGCCGACCTAGTCATCAGTCAGTGCGGGACCTCAAGCGCTCAAACGCCAACCCCAGGCAAAACGTGGCCACGTCTGTCTGACGTGTGCAGGACGTGGTAGTCTTTCTCACGTTGGACGCCGCCAGCTCGCAAGGGGATTATGCTACGGCTGCTAGAAGCACTCCACCCTTCCTGCTGCTGCTGCTGCTGGTTGTAGGACGGCGGCCCCGACCGCGCTCAACGCTCTCTGCACCCAGGGCAGCAGACCGGCGGCATCGTGTCTTGACGTCTTGACGTCGCAATTGTCGTCGTTGCAAAAAACCTACACACAAAGCCCTGTCCAGCGACACGCTTCTCGTACTAAGTGGCCTACGGAGCGGTGGTCAACGCCAACACGGCAACAAAAACAGTTCGTAACGGCGGTGGTAGTCGCAATGACGTCACTGTTCTGAATTGTCGGGCTACCTTAATTCGGGCAGTTGAATTCGACACACTAACCAGTAGTAACTCATAGCGATGATGAACCAGCTAAAGCCTACAAAAACGCAACATCCAAGAGGCAAGCACGCAGCAATACGACTGTTGTTATTGTTCGGGTTGCAGCGACGCTAGTTAGACGCTTAGGCAGCAGCATTGGCACTGGTCAGCAGCAGCAGCATCAGCAGGTCGACGCAGTGCCATGGATAGGTGGACGCTACAAGAATAGCTTTGTCGTTGGGTCGTTTGACGGCAGAGCAGTTGACGTACTCCGGCACGTCCCCAGAGTACTGGTGACGTCGTCCGATACGCTCGTACACCGTCGCATCCTACTCTGTACGGCTTTAGTGGATCTCTGCGGATATATAAAGGCATACTATCCGCTTTGCCAATACAATGTGATTTATGAACAATTAGATCTCTTATATATATATATAAAGAGACAATACAATGTGATTTATGAACAATTAGATCTCTTATATATATATATAAAGAGAGAGATAGAGGAGAAGAGGTAAGAGACCGCAAGAGGAAAAATGGGACGGAGAAAGACCGCAAAACTGAGAGAGCTATAAGCAAGAGAATTTACCTTTATGATCGAAATTTAAATAAAATCCCAATTAACGTTTCTCGTACATCGCCGGATAGATTGGCCTTTTTTTTCATTCAAACATGTTATTTTCATCAAGTCTTGGAGAGGAAGGTGTTTCTTTTCCAAAGACGTTTTGGCTACATAGGCTGAACTGCATCTACATATCCTGCTCGCCCGGCCAGGTAAGGTTAGCACAAAGAAAATTTTTCATACAGACTTCACGCCGGTCTGTGAAGGGAGAGTTATGGTATTTGCATGTTATGCAAAGACAATAGAATGGTGCCTTCTCTTGGCAAAAGCAAAAGTTTATTTAATATGGCAACTCTGGAATACTACTACATATAAACGCAACCACTGCTGCCGTCCACAGCAACTACTCCTGTTATTATCACTTAGTTCCTCAGCCTCCCATACCACACCTAATGTCCACTTCAGTAAGCCACACGAGATCACAGAATTTATTAAGTTCGCAAGCAGGCCCCTTCATAAGGTAGCCCAGCGCTTCGCTATCGACGCCCTAATGTACAAGTACTACAATACAAGCATTCTGTCCTTCTAAGACTCATTAACTGCGCCCGATCGTGCGAACCCCGCACAAAAGACTGGTAAAAAGCACTCAAAACGCGTTCCTAAGACATCCCCGGTGGAGATGTTCTGAAGAAAAAAATATTAAGTCATAGTTTTGTTTGGAACGTCTGATATCAGTTAATTTGTTGCTTACAAGTAGAATAGGTTCAACAAGCAGATAAGAGAATGCCCTTCACGTAGGATAAGGCGCTACTTCGTGTAACGCCAAACGAGGATTAACCGGGACCGAAAACTTACATTGCAGAAGAAATACCTTCGCATCTGCAATATATATATATATATAGTTTTGAGAAGTGGAAGTCTCAGCAAATGCATGTCAACTATCGAACTTACGGTCTTTCGACTATATTAAAATGCATACATGAATGTAATTAATTTACTTTTTTTGCAAACAACGACAATAATTTAGCAGCGGACTATTATTACAAGGTTGTTTCTTCACCGATGTTAGTTTTCGCCTTACTTTCACTTAACGACCTCTTACCGACGGTTTTTTGTTTATAGAAATATTTATCATAATATAGTCTACATAATCGAAATAACAAATGTTCAATAGATAACGCACGCTCACAGAATTTGCAGTACTTCTGACTAGGCCTCAAACTGTTACGTAACGGCTCGGCTCGAGTTCGGGTCGAAGTGTGACGAACAGCCTCGGAACACCGACGAATTCCGAACAGCCGCAAGCAAAGGTCCGCTATACTTACAAGGAGGTCTGTGACGAGCTCATTCCAGAACCATTAGCACCACCAGCGGGATTCACAATGGTATTGTTGTTGTTGCTGCTGCTGCTGATATTGTTGTTGTTGTTATTGCCACCGCTGAGGTTCATGGCGCTGCTGCTGGTGTTGTTGTTGAACGTTCCATGACTGCCGTGCGAGCTCGAAGCCAAACGGTGACTGTGGCCGCCATGGCTTGGTGTGGGGATTCCCCCCCGGTGCCCAGAATGCGACGGAGGAAGGTCGGGGACCGAGCGCGTCATGATATTATCTCTTCGGGAACGATGACTTGACACCGAGTTGCTTTTACTGGAAAAGCAGAGAGAAAGAGAGAGAGAGAAAGGGAAATAGGTATACAGAGGTAGAAGCTTTCATAAATAGACCGGGTAGCGGATATACATAATCGTAATAATAAATGTGAAGTTATTCAATAAGAAATAGTTAGTATAAAAGACTAACACGAGAAATACCGTGCGGTAGTCGCTACTGATAATACGTGTATAAATTTTAAAAATAGTATACATTTTATATATATATATATATATAGAAAATATTGTGATGATTTATTAATCATTTACAATACGGTTGCCACTCGGCAGTGCTCGCCTAAATATATATATATATATATATATATATCAAGGCGAGCACTGCCGAGTGTGCAAACGTATTGTAAATCATTAATAAATCATCACAATATGTTATATATATATATATATGTATAAAAAGTCTTTGCGAGCTGCGTTTGCTCTGGGCTATTGGTAGGTACTGTAGGGGCTTCTGCTGCGACTACTATTACTACTACTACTACTGCTGCATAATCTGTTCGAGCAGTATCCATCCAGCAGCTAACCTGTACCTGGTCATGAGTTCGGTGCAGATGTCCTGCCTTTCGCTCGAGTCCGAGTGGGTGTTCTCCTCGAGAAGACTCTGACTCATCTTGTCGCCCCATTGACGGCCGCCGGCTGTTCGAGCGCCCTGGGCGCCCATCACCGACTGCGGCCCGGCTTGCCCGCTCAACCGACCGACGGCGCTCCGGGGTCGCCGTGACGCCAGTGGTGACATTTCGTGCAGGAGCTGCTCCTTGTGCTGGCGTTGCATCGCCAACACTCGCGAGATTCGGTCCTCGAGTTCATCGTCCGCTTCCTGCGGACGTCGTACGTAGAGACGCAACAGTAACAACAAACCACAATTCATGTTAGAGAAAAGAAGAAGAAGAAGAAGAAGAAGAACAACAACAACAACAACAACAACAACAACAACAACAACAACAACAACGACAACAACAAAAAGACTAAAAACAACAACAACTGTTTTGGCTGCTTGTCTTTAGTGTATTGAAAGACGAGCACCTCTGTCTTCCTTCCAAAATCAAACACAAGCCGACACATATAGTGACTTACGTAGTCGAAACACAGTAGGTGCATACGCCAATTGTGGTTTGCGTAGGGCAAATATCTACATACTACAGCATGTGCAGAATGATGAGGTTCAAAGCCATTTTGTCAGCTCTTTACTTTAATACTTTCTCATCCTGTAACGCTCCAAGTATGGAAGCGCCGTTCCCACTACACCAGGTAAAGCTCGATTCTTAAAGTTTGCGCTACTTCCCCAGGAAGAAGACCGTTTATAATGCTTTCCCTTACAGTCAATTTCTAGAAGGTTTGTGGTGTAAACATGTGTATATGTTTATTTTCAATTTCATGTGCCCACTTTAAACGTGGTTTATTGGCAAAACTGCATTTTACAACTTTTTAGTTCTCATTTAAAAGTAAACCTAAATATATAAAAATAACATGCTCTCAATGAGGCAGCCTCACACATCGCGCACCAAGCAAGTTTCCTATTGTTAAAACTCAATTGCGCAATAGAATTAATCACGGTAGTATGGGTCTCTGAACAATAAATTGCTTGCATGTCACTTTCAAATGATCACAGCAGTGCATATGACAGTTCACTTTCCCTCTTCGCACTATACATTGACCTAAATGTCACTCATGCATACGCATAAATCAAGGATCTACATACAAGCCAGCCACAGTGAGCCGATTCAAAAAGCCCACCACTCCGAGCACGCCAGCAACGAATTCAGAGGCCACTTTTACTTTGCGTACAAAGTGATGTTCACTGGCGGGACGTCAAAGTTTTTTTTTAAAACAGCTCACCAAATTCTGACAGGCGGAACGCAAGCGCATGACTACTCGACTTCGACAACACAGAAGGAACTTTCTCTCTCTTTTTATCTCTATAGGTACAGCTTCCCGCAAAATCCTGAAAGCTACCGTGGTAATCCGCAGGGTGTTCATTCTATCGACAAACAATAGGCCATGAGAAATGTACAGGTTTCGGACCGAATGGGTACGTCTCCTTAAAAAACATAGCCCTAAGTGCGTCATTATTAATTATATTCTGTCTTGCGATATCCCGTGGCATCCTTCACCTCAGATAAGTATACTGTAGCATCGAACCAGTAGGAACAGGTTTTGTACACTAGGAGTCGGGTCCCTCCGTGGACACACCGATTAATTTTAGACGACGCCACGCAAAGATTACGGCGCCTTATATTTAGGGAAGGTATCGTATATCGATGACATATCGGTGGCGGCGCATTCGAAGCTAGTTATGCAGCCTACTTTGCGAACCCCAGCACGCTAGGAAAATACTCATCAATTGGGTCTGCAATCGGCACTTTGTTAAACTTGTCAACCGGTGATAGCAGGTCATCGTCCTTATTTGAACAACGTCTCGAGTTTGACATACAACGTGGAAGCGCGGCCTCCGTTCAGGGGCACACTTCGGAGGTGGTCTCGGCCTAGCCTAAACGAAGCGAACACGTGATAGTCACCGTACGCACTCGCTAGGCATATTGGCTTAGCTAATCTTCCGTAATATGTGTCCCACATACATAATGTAATATACAAAAAATAAATTAATCGTAATATTATCTCGATCGAATCGATATATTAATCGTAATAACATAAATTAAATAATTAAGGAAAGACCATAAAAAATCAGGAAAGGTATAATCTCTCTATATATGGATGCCAGTTCGTATTTTCCTGATGAAGAGGTCCCAGATACTTGGCGGTTTGAGAAAACGTGGTGTCATCTGCAAACGCAATTTCTGCAACTCAGTGCAGAAATTGGAAAGTTTCAACCACACGGAAAATATATCGTACTTAGATATACAATATTTATTATTTTATGATATTTAATATCCTAGCAAGCACGCTTATTTCACAATCAAAACGATACTTAATGCCTGATTTACTTTTGATTGAACAAATATATATATTTATATTTTTTTTTATATAGCAATTCCTATGATGAGTATAGATCTGTTTTCTCTAAAAGTAGAATAGCTATTTACATTTCAAAGTAATTTCCACACATTTTTATAGATGTCTTGAGGCAGTGAATCCATGCATCGGGACCCACCTCCAAAGTGTGTTTGTTGATGTTTTTAGCTCCCCCTCGATGACTTCAAGCACCGTAAGAGGCTGGCTCGAGAATTTCTGATAAAATTCGTTTCTTCACCACGATAGCGCGTCTTAGTAATTTCCGCCCTGTGGCTAAAGTGTGGCTGAAATCACTAAAGTTTTTCTCATCCGAAGCCATACTGGTGAAACGCCCAGTTAATTCATCTGGCTTGGCACCGTGCAAATGTTTTCTCCTTTCGAAAATAAAAACCATCTCAGAGAAAGCATGTTTCAATTCCCGTAAAACGGAATTATTTAATGACTTCGCCAATAGGTCTGCGACCCGGAACAAATCAATTGCCTTCATCGGTGTTAATGTGATTATCCCGTCGACAAACTGCTACATTACGATCTATCGTGTATCATCATTGCAGGACAATCCGCCAGGCCGCTATTTAGAAGATCTTAAGCAAAACCCTAAAATCGTGCGACCTTTCGAGCATTTTCGGCCCGACCTCCGCGCGGATAAAGACAAACGCTCAGACGGAATAACACTTACATCTTTTAAGTAAAGTAAAATTGTGCTAATTTGGGATGCAAACGTCATGGACCTCCTACCCCTTCTATGGTCGGCGGCGCACCCGAAACTGGCTAAGCAGCCCTCCCCGCGAAGACCGACAAGCTAAGAAAATATCCAATTATCGGGTATCCTCACGAAATCTGCCCTCGTGCGTTCGAGGGGGGCGCTACCTTGGGCGCTCCTGACGTTCGAATCAATCGGAACTAATCCCGAGGATGACAGGCTTAATTAGGTGCGAGGCCGACACTTTCCTACGGCCTGTCATCCGGCAATAATAAATCGTTTTCACTTTTCGTGCAACGTCTGAATCATGACGCACATGAAGTGTGGCCCGAACGGAAACGCCGTTTCCGTTCGGGCACACACTTCTGAAGTGGTCCTCGCCTGGCCTAGACAAAGCGGACACATCATAGTCACCATATACCAGCCTGCTAGGCATATTGGCTTTGCTTGCAATCTTTTAATATACGATAGTATATATAAAAAATATTGTGATGATTTATTAATCATTTACAATACGTTTGCACACTCGGCAGTGAGTGCTCGCCTTAATAAAAAAGGTGGTAAAAAGGTGTCACGTGAAGCTAAGAGTCAGTTGTCCGCGTCCTTGCTTGATGGTAGCTCCCGCTCTTATGGACCCGGTGCGAGCGGTATATCCTCAAGGTTCCTTGCAAAGTTAAAACGGTGAGATCCATAAGATTCCTCTTCGTATATATATATATAAAAAAAAAATATATATATATATATATATATATAAATATATACAGTTACCGCTATTTGAGCTCGATATCATCAATCGAATAGCGGCATATAGCCAGGCAGACAATGTTGCTCTGGCTTTATCTCTCTCTCGTTCTCTCTCTCTCTCTCTCTCTCTCTCTGTCTGTATTTCGCTCCCTCGATACCGTGCGTGTGTTTCTTCGTCTAACAGTCTATATAGCTCCTGCTATATTGTTTCGTGATTGCCAGTTCATCTGGCGACGGTCACGGCAAGTGCAACAGCGGCAACAGCAGCCAGCCTACCTGCCACGGTAGGAATTGACAGGTTGGTCGGCATCATGGCCGCCACCACCACCATCATCTTGTAACGGTCACGACAGCGGGACCTCTTTGACCGTTGCCGCTTCTGCTGCTGCTGCGAATATTGTTGCTGCCGCCGTGTCAAATTGATCTTCAGGTGTCAACGAGGTTAGCAACAGCAGCAACCACAATACAAACAGCAGCAGCATCAACATCAACAACAATAGCAATAATAGCATCATCAACATCAACAACAATAGCAACAATAGCATCATCAACATCAACAACAATAGCAACAATAGCATCATCAACAACAACAACGGCAATAGCAACAATAGCATCAACAACAACAACACTAGTTACTACTGCTACCTCTAGCTATAACCACCACTACTACTACTATTACTATTACTACGACTACTAGAAGTATTACTACTACAATTTATATTAGCAGCAGCATCAACATCAACAACGGCAATAGCAACAATAGCATCATCAACATCAACAACAATAGCAACAATAGCATCATCAACAACAACAACGGCAATAGCAACAGTAGCATCAACAACAACATTAGTTACTACTGCTAACTCTAGCTATAACTACCACTACTACTACTACTACTACTGCTAGAAGTATTACTACTACAATTTCTATTACCGATAGCCGTTAAAACACCGACACGGTCGCCCGAAGTCGACGTCGTCATTCATTTCATGCCTATCGCCCATCCAAGCAGCAGCCAGACAGATAGCCACACAGATAGCCACACAGACAGACCGAAATACATATAGTCGGCTGGGCCAACGGGCCAGCCTCCAAAACTACTCCTAGCCGTTAACTAGCGCCACTAATTAGCTAGTTAGATTGTTCGTTGACTGACTCATTGGTCATCAGTTGGTCAGGCCGATTGGCCTTTCTTTCTCTCGCTCGCTCCCTCTCTCTCTCTCTCTCTTCCCCTCTCTCTATCTTCCTATCTCTCTCCCTCTCTCCCTCCCCTCTCTCTCTGTGTTTGTCGATGATCCATCGTTCGATCGGTGTCTGCTGGAACATCATTGTCTGTCGGCCCGGTCGAGCGGGCCACGTGTGGCGGCCCGTGTGGTGAAAGCCCGACGCGGACAGGTAAAGTGAAATCCCCGTTACGTCGAACACATTAACGCCGGCGGTGGCCATGACGACGACCATAATGATGAGTACGGCGCTAAACTAGCCCTTCTTCGTCGAGGAGGTTGAGCAGCCGTTCGAGCTGGCGTCGAGCCATCTCCAGCTCTTTGTCTAAAAAAATACTGTCGGGGCGGACTCTCAGCCAAGATTTAACGTCCATGGGACTGCTTTTCGCCGGATTGCTTTATAGACGGACAACTCCCATAAATACAAATCGGTGCAACGGTGGGGCTCGAACCCACCCGCGCACCTGCTATGTGTCTCCTCCGGTCGCAAGGCGCAGACGCATACACCCACCACGCCACCGGGACAGACCCAGCTTTTTGTCTGCCTCTGTCGATTTGTCTCTCTGTCGGTCGGTCTGTCTGTCTCGTCGTGTCGTGTCGCGTCAGACTTCCGTGCCGTTTCCGTCGAGCAACCGTGTCATGCAACCGCTACAAGCGCTGTGCCGAGCTGCTGCATCTGCTTATACTAGAATAGACTATAACTGTTTCCGTTTGATGATGATAATGATGGTCATAATAATGATGATGGTCGCGGCTAAAAAAAAAAGTCCTTAACGATGTTAGATTCAGCTTTGAGTGTCTGTCGCTGCTCAGGAGCGTCGCCTGTTTGCATATTACAGGGAGTAGTTCCCCGACCAGTTCGACTCAAAGCCAGCGCCAGGTGCGTCCTATGCGCGGTAAACGCCGCGGGTGGTAGGTATATGCCAAACGCATGTTTGACGCCGACGACATTGTGTTCTTCTTATTTCTCTTTTTCTTATACGTCGTATTCCTCTTATTCTTCTTGTTCTTCTTGTTCTCCTTTTTTCTCTTTTCCTCCAGAGTCAGCGAATGCAAATAATGCCTACTATCAACGAAGCCCGTTCGATATGATGCAAGTATTTTCTGAAATTACCGATAGCCCGTGCCCGTAACGATTATTAGGTCAGCGGGTCGGAACATGATCGCTTTTCCCGCTTTGCCAATAATCATCCCTCACATTTGGATTAATGGAGCGGGTTGGTCCAGACGCGCCTGTTCGAGTGATCGTCCATCACATTTTGTCCCAGGCGAGGTCGATTGTCTAATTGTCTAAAATTGTGCGTCCATCTGCAAAAACAACTATTCTTCTTCTTCTTCTTTTCTATTTGAATATATGTTACATCTATTTCCATCGGATTTCGCTCGTTTTGCTTCGCTCTAAGAAAACAACTGCTTCTGCTGCTGTTTCTATGACGGCTACTGTTGCAGCCGTCCGTTGAACTGTCCGTTGTGGAAAGGTCACGTTGTTATCGTCATCGTCGCATTTCATCAACGGTGGAAGTCAGCCGTGCGGAAGTAAACCGTTGTTTTTATTGTGGATGATGTTATTGTTGTTGTTGTTGTTCTTGCTGCTGATCATCCGGTAACGTCGACGACCGCCATCGTCTTATCGACCGTTCGATCACGGTTAATCCTGAGCCGTCAAAGTTCGTCATTCGTCACGCTATCTTCTGGAGACAGGTGATAATGACTGCATAACTGTACAAACGCACGTGCGTCTGTGTCTACATATATATATATATATATATATATATATATATATATGCGCAACTATTGTGAATATACAAACAAAACAAATACGAAATATGTCACGTCCATTATATATATATATATATATATATATATATATATATATGCGCAACTATTGTAAATATACAAACAAAACAAATACGAAGGATGCCACGTCCATTCAATATATATATATATATATATATATATATATATATCTATATATAAGTACGAAAAGCACTGCACACCTAAGAACAGCTTGCAGGAGTTGGTAAGTTGCAAACTTGCCAGAATATCGCAGAGATATCATATTTGTTTTTGATTCTATAATTGTGCATCGATAAGATATACAAATCACACATAGTACTAATCACCTGAAAACTCTCTTTCTCAGGAATCGTGGCCGGCTGTCCACCGTGTCGGCTCGGCCAGAATGCGAGCATTTCGCGCTTGAGAGCGACCACTTCCTGACTTGCCATCTTTTCGGCGATGGTCACTCGTGAATCTCTGCCGTATCCTACCGGACCAACCACATGTTGCTTAGGGCACACGACGCAGGCGTGTCTTTTGGCTTTGCAAACACGTTCACAAACACACACACGTGTCTACCCAAGCGTGCACATAGCGTACATGAAGCGTATACACTTAGTAGGCACAAGTAATTATTGCAGCCGTGCAGTCCATTCCATCTTGGTACTAACAACTTGCTTGCTGAGCTTAACTGTGTTACTGGCTAAATTTGCAACAGAGATGCGGAGCGATGCTCACAGTATTACTCGGAATACTTTTGCCTTTTCGGCCTTCTTCAGGTACTTTCGTTCAATTCGGGTACATCTAGTTGGCAACTGATCATTGGCAGCAAATAAGGTTATTTCCGCCTTTGTCTTCTTCCTCTTAATCTTTTCTCTCCTTTCTTGCTCACAATTCCCATCGTTGGACATCGTTTCGCTATTTTTATCACAGTGGATATTCATTATCTGCACTCATGGCCCTACCATACCCGGTGACCCAACCTATATCATCCCCAGTTACTCTAAGTATCACCATCAGCGCTTCCAGTATCACAGTCTTGGTGTCTTGGTCGTGTCCAGCGACCAAAACGCTAGGATCCAAGTGGTGGGCTTTAGCTGTCGGGTGATAGGTCATTTCACGGTAATCCTCACCCTCGCCATCACCTATAACACTTCCATGGTCTTCATCACCATCATAATTTGATAGCCCCTAAAGTAGAACTGCTTCGGGGAGGGTAAACTCTATTGCCTTCTGCAGCGTATTCCGGCGTGCAGTCTTCTCTTCAGCCTTGTAGGGTTCTCTTAATCCTCACGTCCTTCTTCGTCCCATTCTTGTTCACTTCCGTCTTCTTAATTTTCTGCTTCTCCTTTCCTTGTTCTTCGTCTATCACAATCTCCTTTTTTACCCTCTACTCAATTGGCACTAAGCAATCTGATGCACACCTCCACCAAAAAGCAGCAGCAGCACCAGCAAAGAAGCTAACGACACTGGAGTGATGTCACAGACCATCATGGATTACCATGAGGACTTCGTGTTTGCTGATGCTCAGGTATTCATCGTGGTGAAAATCAACAGCGATCATCATGGCACTACGGCTCCGATGGGCGCTGCGGCTACCGGTGGCCCTCACGATCAGGACCATGGTGGAGAGAGGTTTTCATTGATGCGACACGTGGTAGCAGCGTTCATGATGATGATAATGACAACGGCGGCGGCCGCGCATAGGGCGTCAATCGGGTGACGCCCTTGTCCGAGCGACTCTCGCTTGGCGCCAGCTTCTGATGCTGCTGCTTCCGAAGTCGTGCTTTGCGACTTTAGAAGTCTATTTCTCGCCTACCTCTGCTGGGCCTGGTGTTGTTGCTGCTGCTGTAGCTTCGGTACTTGTGCTACTCTTCTGCTGCCCTTGTTGAGGATCTTTCTTGCTCAGAGCGGCTCACTTGCGGTAACACTGCGATGGCTCTACTAGTGTCGGTGACTTCAACTTCGATTACAACAACTTCGATTACAACAACTTCGATCGACACATGCGTACGGCAACTCCCACCACAACAACTGCATTAACATGGTGTGGTGGTGCCAGCGTATGTAGCGCGCGCGATCGAGCGGCCGCCTGCGCCTAGGGCGTCAGTCAGTCAGTCGTCAGGCTGATAGGCGGCATCCACACACGACACTACCCTGTCATTATCGCTACGTTACAGCGTTAACAGAGGTGGCTACAACACTGGTCGAAAATGAACGCGGCCTATCAACAGCAGCTCAGCACACTGCTATTACTACCACTACGACTTATACTTATGTGCTGTGTGCTGCTACTATGTGCTGCTGTTGTTGTTGTTGAAGTTCGAACTTCGAACTTCGTGCTGCTGTTTCTATTGTAGTTCGGACTTCGTGGTGATGCTGTTGGTTGTTGAAGTTCGAACTTCGAACTTCGTCCGGCTGCTGTTGTTGAAGTTCGAACTTCGTCCGGCTGCTTCTATTGTAGTTCGAACTTCAAGGCGGTGCTGCTGTCGTTGAAGTTCGAACTTCGTCCGGCTGCTTTTACTGTAGTTCGAACTTCGTCCGGCTGCTTTTACTGTAGTTCAGACTTCGCGGTAGGGCTGTTGTTTAAGTTCGAACTTTGTCCGGCTGCTGTTGTTGAAGTTGGGACTTCGTCCGGCTACTGCTGTTGTTGAGGCTCGAACTTCGTCCGGCTGCTTCTATTGTAGTTCGAACTTCGTGCTTCTGCTGCTGTTGTTCTAGTAGGAATTTCGTGCTGCTGTTGTTGTTGTTATTGTAGTGTGTCGCGCTCAGTGCGATCCTGACGCACTAGCGTCGAACATCTGCGGCAACGGCAAGCAGCAGAACTAGCGGCAGCGGCGGGAACCACGAAGACGACGCACAGTTCAGCACGGCTCTTCTATCTCTGCCCGTTTCCGCCGGCACTGGTGCTACAACCTTCTCTTTACGGCTGCTGCCACGCTGAAGCAAGCGTTCAACTACTATGGTTGCAGCTGATATTGTTACTGCTGCTGCTGCCACCGTTGCTGCTGGTGTGACCGCAGCAACAGCAGCAACAACAACAACAACAACAACAACAACAACGAATAATAGTAGCTACTATGATAGTTCTTGGCACAAAATGATCGACGACGACCGTTGCTACTAGATCTCACTGACTGCTTCAATCGTTATGCTATGCTTTGAATATATTACTGCTACTACAACTACTTACTACTACGACTACCAACTACTAGCTTTGCTGCTGCTGCTGTTGCTTCTGCTAGTTCTGCTACTACAACAACAAGAAAAACAAGTTCCGCTGTTTTTTTTTAGCACAACATTTACTGTTTGGTGTTGTTGCTGCTGCTGTTGTTGTTACTGCTGTTGATGCGCCCTGTTGCTACTACTACTACTACTACGATTACTACAACGACGAATACTATACTGCTGCGACTACGGCGACTACAACAGCGATCCGGTTGCTAAGAGACGACGGAAAGTTAAAGTTACCCTCGCTTTCCCGACCCTTCGTTCTCGCGCGCCCGCTCTCTCTCTCTCTCTCTCGCCTTTTCTTTTGTCCGCTCTCTATGCATAGGGTTGCATCTCTCTCTCTCTCCCCTCTATCGCCCTCTTTGCTTTCTGCCGCCGCTGCCGCCGCCGCCGCACCTCGTCGCTGCTGATCCGGGTTGCTTCCATTGCCAACCAGTTGAACAACTACTATTACTAGTACTACGACGACGACGATCGCCACCACCACCACTCTGCTGCTGTTGGATGGTGGCCCGGCAGGGCCATTCAATGGACCACTACAATGATTATGATGATGATGATGATCACTAACACTATTATTATTACTATCGTCGTCATCACCATCATCATCATCATCACCACTACTACTACTATTACTACGATTACCGCCGTCACACCACGTCTCAGGGAGCCAGGGAGAGAGAGAGAAGGAGAGAGGAAAGAGAACGCCACCAAAAGCCGAATGTGTGGAAAGGATGACCAAATCACCCTCACGGCTGTCCGGAAGTTTTGGTCGTTCATGAAGTTGAAATTGTTGTTGTTGTCGTCGCTGCTGTTGCTGCTTTTGCTGGCTGCAGCTGGTTCTTGCCGCAGCCGCTGTAGCTGCAGCTGTTGTTACTCCTATTACTTGTTTGCTGTCGTTGTTGTTGTTGTTGCTGTTGTAATTATTGTTGTTGATGTTACTATTGATGTTATTGTTGCTGTTGTGATTGTTGTTGTTGTTGTTGTTGTCGTAGTTGCAAGTGTTGTTAATGTTGTTGGTGTTGATGTCGTTATTGTTGTTGTTGTTGTTGTTGTTGTCGTAGTCGTAAGTGTTGTTAAGGTTGTTGATGTTAATGTCGATGTCGTTGTTGTTGTTGCAGGTGTTGTAAGTGTTATTGTTGCAGTAGTGGTCATAGTAGGGGTTGAAGTAGTATTAAAGAATGGTTCCAGCACCTCGCCTCTTCCTGAGGCCATATAGGTGAGAGGTTTTTAGTGGGTATTGTGCCAACAACATCGGCATCGAGTCCCACACTACGCGCTTTGAGTGTGCGTAAAAGCATTTTTCCTTCTCACCCAAAAAAAAAAGAAAGTAGTGGTCATAGTGGTAGTTTCAAAGTCTTTGCCTAACCGTAGTTCTGGGTGTACGCTGGACTAAAGCCAACAGCGAACGGGGTTGGGTTTGCTTCCAACAACAGGGTTGCTGTTTCTACTATCCATGACAGCAACATCGGGGTATCGCGGGTGATTGAGTCCCAGATGATCTGCAGAACATTGCGCAGAAAATGTACATAAATGCATTTCCAGCTCCACAGCAAACCAACTTAGTTGTGTTGTAGTCTTCGCAGTAGTAGGCGCTGTTTAGTTGACAAAACAAGCGTTTTCCGGGGGACAAGGGATATTTCTGGTGCTGCTGGTGGTGAACTGTTTTTACAGTCTTAGAATTAGCGCTGTTATTGCTTCGGAAAGTCAAAGCAGTAGTAGTAATAATTCTGGCAGCAACACCGCTTCGTGCACTCCTAGACGCTTTTACCACCACGATACTATACGTTTTTATATCAGTTTCGCTTAACTGTATTAATATCGTAAAGGTTAAAATGATATAGCGTCATAGTAAAACAGCGAGAAGTATCTTAAATTATTCTGCGGCGAGCGTGCAAGCATATCTGTCTTTTAGTACTCTCGACACACTCTTCTCAAATGAAATAATTGTTTTTCCTTTTCTCCATTTGTTTTTCATCCGTATCGTACCACTGGATGCCGACTCATTCATGATCAATCTGTCCTGTCAGAAACCCCACTACGAAAGCTATCAAACCGCCTTCACATTGCTGTAGGATCGCACACACACACACATAGACACACAGTTTCAGGCCCATAGACTGACCAATCATTGCCGAGTAGGCAATTGCATTCAGTCAATCGTGCTAATAAGAGAATGACTTCATGCAACTTGACTTTTATCGGTGTCATTCTACTTTCCGCACAAAACGAATGGCGCTATCAAAGTGAGATAGGTTTAGTGCGCATTGGAGCTGCGCCAGACAACAGCTGCTCTGGGCTGGACACGCCAATGATGACTCAATGCAATTTCGCTTGCCAATTACTCGATGAACTAAATGAACCTTATTGTAGGTCGAATGCGATATAATGCGATTAGGTATTTTGTTGCATGACCAATACAGGGTATTATAAAACGATTTCGAACGCGGTTTAAGGAATTGTAGAGCTCGTTAAAGCAAATATATTTTCTAATGAATGGGCTGGTCTCTGAGAAGTCTTGTTTCGAAGTGAAAATGATATTACTACAATTTGTGACACTGGTGTTTTTGCTCGACATAGAAGCATAGCATGTGCTGTTGCGAGGGAACCAGTTCTCCTATACAGAAACGAAGCACACCGTCATGTTCGTAAAAAAAAATATGACGTAAAATGCCTGCTAGAAGACGCGGCATGGTCGCTGAGAAGATAAATCGCAAAAAAATAAGCTCTTTTTTGAGTTCTCACACTAAATATCTTTAAATAATAACCCTACGACCATTCACAGCGGTCAAAACCAACACACATTTAAGCAAATGTGCATTTAATGGCTATCACTGGTATCAAATATATGGCAATGCAAGCGGTGGTTGTGAAATAATTAATTTTTTTGAGAATATGTTGAGTTTGAGTGTGTACATAAATGACATAGATTGATTTATCTGATAGGGAAGCATGCCCTCCGAAACATCTTAATGACTCCACAAAAAAATATAGAAAAAAATGCTCCGATGTGAAAGCTAAAACATTAACTTCATTTTTGCGAGTTCTCTTCTAGACGGCCATGTCTTCTTGCCGGCGTTATTTTCGTGAACTTCGTTACTTCGTGAAGCAGAACGATTTCCTACAAATACGACGAGGCGCTTAGTTTCTGTATAGAAGGACTGGTTGTCTCGCAATGACACATTTTATGCTCCTGTGTCGGGCAACAAAGCCAGTGTCACAAATTGTAGTAATACCACTCTCACTCCGAAACAAGACTTTACAGAAACCAGGTTACGTTGGAAAAAATATTTGCTTAAACGAGCTTTAAATCTTTTGTATCGCTTTCGAAATCGCTCTGTTTCACCTTGTATACAGACCGCTCCATAAAGAACCGCCTTCTTTACCGTTGCCAAGGCGGTGGCTATCCCACAGCTTTTCAGTTTATGTGTCTGTATGTGTGTGTCGGCGTTCTCAGTTCTGTTGTGTAACATTGAGTACTCAAAAAACAAAGATGTTTTATGTCCGCCTAATATATATTATTTTCTTATTTATTATTGTTCAATAGACCGAAATCTGAACGAAATACATACGTATGTGTATATGAACCCCGCGCGCTTATGTGAATTTGTGAATTAGCACCGCACGCATAGCGGTGGTGGCACAGCGGCAAGCTGCCCGTGGCATTAGGACCGGTCAATTAAGAGATATATAGGCTAGAGAAGAGCGAGAGAGAGAGAGCAATCTCTTTGTCCCAGCCGCGCTACTGTATTGTTGTCATTGCGGAGACAATGGATGCAACTACGAACGTAATCAGGAAATCGAACAATATCGACTATGCGGCGACTACTGCCTACCTCAGCCTCAAACACGGTGACAGTAGGCGCGAAGCCGCTCTAGGCCGTCGGGGCTCGTTCGATTCGGCGCTATCCTGTCTCTATCTAGGCTACGCAATCGCGCTACACGTGTGTGCGGTAATAGTTAGCGTTCAGCTAACTATTACGGCACGTCAAGCATGACCATGCATTTAACATGGTTGTTGTTGTCGTTGTCCTCGTTGTCATGACGGTATCACGACGCTTCCGCTCATGCTCAAGCTGCTACCAGTGAACCATGCCGCCCAATTGCTGTTGCTGTAGGCTTACGTCGAGCAGAAAGTAGGATTACTTCGAGCGCTGTTATTATGCATCACTGTTGTAGCTTATTATAGTTATTATCATCATCATCATTAAAATGAGTGTTCCTGCTGTTGCTTGCTAGCCTTCCTTCTTACTCCCTTGCGCGCACCCTTACTAGCCCTATATATATATATATATATAAACCTGGAGAATATGTGACGTTATATGGTGTACATCTTCATAAGGAGACAATTGTTGCCTCTTATATATAAGCAAATAAAGCTGTAACTATAACATTTTGCAAGACGAATTTTGGATCACTCTCTCTCTCTCTCTCTCTCTCTCTCTATATATATATATATATATATATATATATATATATAGAGTGATCCAAAATTCGTCCAACAATCCTTGAGGTCTAGAACAACTCGGCGAACAAATATTTTTCCAGTGGAACGAGGGCGGAAATGTCTTCTTTTGAAGTGAGAGCGAAATTACCAAAACATGTTGTACCGAGCTTTTTATCCTGACATATTTTCACTAACTCTACAACTGCGAAAGTCTCAGTCATCCCATCGACAAACAAAATCATAGCTGCGTGTCTGGAAGAAAAGTTTGCATATATGCATATGTATTCTACGTTAGCTCAAAGCTGAATGAATCTTGTATTGAAGATACTTCTCAAGAAATAAAACTCTTTGCAATTCTTATATTTTGGCTTCCACGCTTAATTACTCATTTTTAGAAGTCATTTCTTCTCGTTCGTTCCCATGTTCTATCTCTTCCTCTACCCTCTATCTCATCTTTAGATATATATATATATATATAACGCTTTTTCCTTCTGTTTGGAATATACATATGTATTACCAGATTTAATTCGATTTGTCTAATACGTGATCTACAGTTGATAACAATCACAGTCACTACGATAACCTCTTGACACTGTGTGTGTGTTGTGCGGAAGTAATCGTGTATAGCAAGAATGGATCAGTTCTGACACATTAACTGGTAATTACCGTGTTTTAATATAGCTGCCGTGCGCGGTTTATCCTACTATACTAATATTAATGTGCATCATTATGATGATGGTTATTATTATTATGAAAACTGAAATGGGGATCACTTACGACTCTAATGTTCTGAGCCGTGGGTTCGGTTCCAACATGATAAACAATGGGTAGATGCCGAATACCTATCCATAGACTAACCTAATAGTTCTTAATAAAACATGTTTGACATATTTTGTAAATATAGCCAGATGTTGCAACTCCAATTTTCACATCTAAGATTTATCAGCTGAACAAGACGTGCTTCTTTGTTCGTTGGTGTTGCTTTTCTCCGCATCTACGTCGTTAGATAAGGTGACATTTTCATAAAAGCATTCGACTCTGCACAGAATCAACTAAGAACTTCACCCTCTACCCTGGTCAGCGAACTTTAATTGAGCAGTGGTATTTCGATGTCCACCAGATGAATAATGAATACATAGCCCGTTGTACGCTGCTTCACTTGTCCGATTTGGTCCGGTGGCAGCCTCGTTGGTGGAAGGAACAGTTCGACCACCAAGGCACAAAACCAGTAAGAAACAAGACACCATCGAAACCATGCTGAATCCGGGCCCTTTAGAAGAACACTCCGGCCAGTATAACCAAGATGAGCTCAAAAGCTAAACAAGAAGCAGATAGATCTAAAAAAAGCTTCTTTCCCGGAGAGATCGCGCCGTGTTCTTAGCGGTACAAGATAATGTCCGCTGGCAAAGCAAGACCTGATGGGGTAACTGTTGCATTATGGTCACGTAGAAAATCCTTAGCTTGAGATATAACGGTCTCGTGTACAACCGCGGCTTCGTACTTACATCACAGCTCAGTTGAGGAAACGGAACAAATACGCTGGATTGGAAACAAGGTATATCTTCGTGTCTATTGCTATAAAAGCACTAGGAAACCGAGGTATTCCTCAAAGACTTAAGTAAACGAATTCAGAAGGTCACGGGCGATCGAACATGGGGTAAATTCCTGATGCAAGCGTTGTCTTTGGCCGTTTGCACAGGAATAGCAGCGTCTACTTTAGGCGCCATGGAGTGAGGCAGTTCTTTAAAAAAATTTCCACGCTGAACTTCAATTGATATTATCTGCAGCAAAGATTGCCCCGCCCTCTTCTTGTCAAGCTCATCTCCCGTTTTTTTTTCATTTCTCTTAGACCTACCGTGCTACCGTGTGGTATTACTTGTGCCCCCCCCCAATGTTTCTATTGTAACTTGCTCTACTCTGAAAGTTGCCGCCCAAGTCGAGGTACTTCAGACTGGTTTCAACAGAATGTGAGCATATATAGATTGATGCCACTCTGATTTGCTGTAATCACCGTGCTGTAACCACAATGTTGAGCCGTAATCACCGACATTTGGTGCTGCTGATGTCGCTGGACTTCAATATTTTTGATCACGATAATCATGATTATTGAAACGATGAATTGCATCATACATCTTTCTGTGGCTGCCTTGTGATTCCTTAGCAATCTGGCCGATCGATAGTCAGCCAGTGCAAATATACCTTGCGCCCGGACGATGAGGGGTGGCGCACCCCACTAATGCATCCGTCTTATCGACCTCTGTGTTGTTGCTGTTGTTGTTGCTACTGTTGTTGTTGTACCTGCTACCGTTGTTGACGTCTTCACCGTCATTGCCACTCGTCGGCAGAATGAACTTTGTCTTTGACGTCAGCGCCATCATGGGAAAGGGGGCGTCTAGCGTCCTCTCCCGTCGCTAAAACACGTGAGTATCACGAGGCCTTTGACGACTTGGCCCTTCTTCATACAAATATGCCGGCATCGTAAGATGGCGCGACGTCATCGCACTGCCAACGTGTGCCAAGTACTGCTCTGAGCGAAAATGATAACGACTTTGATGACGTAGCTTACAGTGTAACAAAAATTATATATGTATATGGGTATATGAGGGCAAACTTTGCCAACATAATTTGCCTACAGGTGGAACTCCGCCAGATATATATATATAGCATTAATGGTTCTCCCAATACATTAAAATCTTAATTTCTAATACAAAATATGTGTGATTTATATAACTATTTTATAAAAAAAAAATCAGATAATCTCTCTCTCTCTTTCTTTACATATATATATATATATATATATATATATATATGTTGCGTTATAGCTGCAGCGTTATGCGCCCCTGATATAAAAGAGTGATATGTGTACACTCACTTGTCTTGTCAAGCGAATAAACCAATCAATCATATATATATATATATATATATATATATATATATATATATATATATATATATATACATAAACATATATATATACATATATGTATGTAATTTTTTAAGGAACATATTGTATTGGGAGAACCTTCATTTTAACTATATTGTACACGTTATTTGTATATCTATGTAGCGCAGTGCCACCGGCATGTAATATATGTTACATGCATAACTTTACCTTTCACTACCTTAAAATAAAGCCCCTCCTTTTTTCTAAATGTCGAGGAAAAATAATTTATGAGTTCTAAACGCAACGAATTGATACTAAGTTTGCGGCCCCCCGTAGACATCTCCTTTTTTAACAGACCGCTTGACTTCTCCCGATGTTACTTGTTGGTCTGTATGCTCGGCTCCATATTGACGTTTTTATTAAATAAAGCTGCAAGTGGGCCTTTGACTTTTCTAATATGACTAGGGCGTCTCCTAGTGGTGTCCGTTAAATGGCTAAATGCTAGGCCTTCCAAAGTCTGCGCTCGCAACATTACCAATAGAGCTATGTAAAGAGCGAACTCTAGTAGAACATATGGTAATCAACAATTAAGACAGTGGTTATAAAAGAATACTGAGTCAGAAAATATCCGTTTTCTAATTATTTTAATCACACTGAGAAATTCACCTTTCTTTCAGGCAAGTTGAAGAGAGCTTTAGAAACGAACCGCCAAAAGATACACTGAACTGTATGGCCTGGACATCACTACTACATATGTATGAAAAAAATTGATTGCTTGATAGAGAACCCCTCCTCATCCTCCTAACTCCCACCTAGCCTCTTGGCCCGGTGAGTGCACCTTCCGAGAAAGCTGTCTTTAACGGCTGCTCGGTCGGGCTTTTTATCGGGCTATATAAGAATCCAGTGACGAGGAATTCCCTACCATGCTTGACGAAGTATGGAAAGCTGCTACACAACGCAGTTACTCACGCATGCCGAACCGAGCGAGGCTCCAATCGAAACAGACTAAAAAAGCCGCTCACACTAGTGGCAAAGCTTGAAGGAAGAACAGCCAAAGGTGATACTATGGACACTGAGAACGAGACTATTTGTGCCTCCCTTAACGGGAGAGCTAGCTATATTCTTGGGCACGAGAGGGAACCTCGCGCACCCCAACTAGGCCTGAGCGAGAAGAGTCTCCTC
This sequence comes from Dermanyssus gallinae, assembly GCA_003439945.1. NCBI lineage: Eukaryota > Metazoa > Arthropoda > Arachnida > Mesostigmata > Dermanyssidae > Dermanyssus > Dermanyssus gallinae. The sequence continues at coordinate 131,029 of QVRM01002040.1, read as the reverse complement.
CGCCTAACTGTGTAGACAAGGGATGTACAACTTTTATTAGCGGCACTGGCTGATGTAGTAAAAGTAGTCAGCAAACACCTGATTACGCACAAATTACTATTTAAAGCGGTACGCACTATAAGCCCAAGTATACGTAGAATTTGCCGTAAAACGATGGAAGAAGATTTGACCACCATAAAGAGGCGGACCGTCGAGACAAATACCGACCAATTTCCAGAGTTCTCTTCTCTCCCACCATCAGAGGAATTCATTGCCGCAGAGATACAAGGCCTCCTCCTCAAAAAGGAGCTAACCGAAAAACAATACGCAGACCCACCAGCCGCAATAAAGCAAGTATCTAGGTTATTAGCCTCCTATAAGAGCTTGATTGCTATTACAGCTTTGCCACTTATGCGTTGCCATAATGAAGGAAATGCTACAGAATCTTATTAATCAGAACATTCAGGCAATCGTGGGGGTTTAATACACTCCAGCTCTATCACGGGCGTTCTATGCACATAAAATAGAATTAAAAAAATTCTCCACTTAAGACCTAAAAGTGGCAACAATCAGTCCCCGCAGCTCCCTTAGGGCAAGGTAGCCGCAGTGACCATCCCGGCAACCTCTGAAATAAAAAAATCCCCCCTACAATATCCAGGCACGACTCTGTATATCAGAATAAAGAGCAGGAAAACAAAAAATACTCACGACAAAAAGAAAAACAAACTTGGATCTACCTTTGCAGTTGTCATTTAACTAGAGAATGCGGCCTATGCTGATGCTCAACGTGCCCTTAGGAAAAACACTGACCCAGCGATGACTGAAGTATACAGTAGTTGAAAGAGCCTCCAGAACAGCTACCGGCAAAACACGCCTGATTTTTCAAGATACTCCTCCCGATGCCACGGGCAAATTCCCCCAATATATAAAGGAAAAAGCATCTTTGGACGCGACAGCCCAAGTGGTCTCACAGACCTAGGCTGTCATAATGCGAGATCTAGATAGGTGCATCGAGCCAAAGGACATTCCCAAAGGGCTCACAAAGGACGGAGAATGACGTTTACCCTGGGCCCCCTAAGCAGGCGACCACTCATGCCATTCTAAGATATCCCTGGAGGAAGCTTAAATGCTCTTACGACAAAGACATGTTTATTTTGGCTGGACCCGGTGACATAATGATGAAATGTTCTCGGTACCACAGTGTTCACTCTGTCTAAGCTTTTACCATATTGCTAGGGACTGTACTGCAGCCCGACCAATCCAACCTCGCTGCTTGCTGAATGTAGAGGACAAGAGTACGTCGCTAAGAGCGGCACGGCTAATGTTAGGTGCTATGTATGTAACAAAGATGGATACACGTCATTATGACACAGTGCGCTCAGACGCCCAATAACGAAAAACGGATCACGTACCTCCGAAAAATTCACAAACAAAATGGCCAGTAATATTAAACACGTTTTTCTCGGTCAAGGTATTCCCCACAAGATCGCCCTACTTCAACCGGGCAAGGCGCACACTCCTAAAAAAGACCTTCAATAACCGCAGAAATAGATCAACGTTGGATTTGGCGTTTGCATCAGCAGGATTTACTCACCGAATACCCGACAGGAGGATCCCACCATCGCTTAGTCTTTTCCGTCACTGTAACCTTCTTTTCTTTTCACTGTAAATGTATTTACTTAGGAATAGTAAAATATACTATTGGAGCTCATTCGGCAAAGCAGTAGAAGAAAACCCTTATGGCAAAGGACACCTGATGGTGAACAACAAAATGCGCCACGCACAACCGCCATTACCAGCAGAATAGCCCGACCGGCTAAAACTGCGCTCTTCCCGCAGAGACGTTGGCCGCAGACGGTACTCTTTGAAGAAAGTCTAGATCTCACCTTTGAGCCAATCTCAATCCAAGAGATTAGAATCGTGGCCAAACGCGTATAGCCAAGAAAAGTACCGGGTCCAGATGCGGCCCCCCGCAAGCAGTACGCATATTTTTAAAGCAACGAAGCCTAAGCTAAGCCTTGGAAAACAGTACGTTTGGCTCCTATACTAAAACCCAGCAAGCACAAAGCGTACTGTTCTATAAGTTCTTTGGCCCATCCAAGACAGCTGAACACATTCCTAACGGACGGCTCGTATCAGAACTAAAAGAAAGCGTTCTTAAAATACCACCACCGTTACCGAACCCGACACTTCCAAACTGTCCGGCCATCCTCTTAGATGTGACAGCGCGTTTAACACGCTTTTTCTGGATGCCATATACAATTACCTTAGAAAAAAAGGCCACTTCCCTACTTACGACATACTTATACCCTAATGACGTACCTAAAAGACCGGGCATGTACCTACGAAAGCGTGGGCCATGAAGTCGCAACCGGGGCCCTCAACGATCCGTACTGGGACTAACCCTGTGGAATATAATCTACGATAGAGTACTTAGACTCCCACATCCCTCGGGAATTTATTCCGTCACCCACGCAGACAATCTGGCACTAATCATTACAGCCCGTCACGAAGAAGAAGCTCCGTGCTCAAAAAGCCAACGAAGCCCTAGCGGGTATCTGGTATTACCTTCTAACTCTAGGTTTCCAATTGGCTTTACAAAAAACGGGAACAATTATTTTAAACTGCCACAAAATCTAAGTTTTTGCCTGAAAGGACACCCAACAACACCCATGTCCACGGTTAAGTACCTGGCCGTGATCCTGGATAAGGCTTCCCCAGGAACACCTCATATGCGCTATACAGCAAACAGGCTGCCAAGAGAGATTGACGGTGCACGGCATTGCTATAAACGCTGTGTCTTATTTAATACTGAGCGAGATCTACTGTCTCGGAACCTAGAACTAAAAAGTCACCTGACATGGTAACCCTTGTACGGGCGCTCCTTGAATCATATAACTTTCCTTAATCCGGCTATTCGCCGTTCGCTAGCGATTTTCGCTTGCGTCGAGTGTTATTCAGATTATGCAGATATGCACACCGTTGTGTTCGTGAGAAAATTCTGCTACCTCTGAAGGAACATATAACGCCGGTCAGAGCTGCGAGTGGTCGTAGGGTTACGATTTTGAGGTATTTTCGCGAATGCTCTTCTAAGCAACCATGTCGCATCTTCTGACCGGCGTTATATGTTCTTCAGAAGCAGCAGAATTTTCTCACGAGCATGACGGTGTGCTTAGTTTCAGTATAAGATGGGCTGAATTGTTGAACTGGTTGTCTCGCAATTGTACATATTGTGCTTCTATGTCGGGCAAAAACACCAATGTCACAACGTGTAGTAATTTCACTCTCACTCCGAAACAAGATTTCTCAGAGACCATGCTCCATTTGAAAAAAATTGTATTAACAAACTCTACAATTCTTTATATCGCTTTCTAAATATTTCTGGAAGACCCTGTATATATGACACGAAGGATGAATCCTAGTTTATTGTAAGAAGACTCGTAGAATTCATCTCTAAAGCGAAAATAACCGCCGCACAAATTCAAGCAGCCTTAAATAAAGCAGCCAATTGAAGTAATCTCGAGAAGATAGTACCCGCAGCCACATGCGGCCACCCCGACAAAAAGCGACAAAAAGGACAACTGGATATTAGTAGGTTTGTGAGTCTCACACTACCGTGAATTTAACTGTAATTCCCGGTGTACATCATGCATTTTACCAAGTATATATATATATATATAAATTGGTGTATATGTAGTGAACAAAATTGAGATCGTTTGCCAAAGAAACTTGTCTGATCTCTTATTCTCCATGGCGTTACTAGTCTTAGCGTAGATGATATCAAGTCGCCATTCTGTCGTAGGACTTTCAAGCCCTAACGTCTCAAAAGCGAACGGTGAGAAGGCGAAGGCGAACCCAACATTTGAGTATTTACGACATTTTTGTTTGCCAGCCTTTTCTCTCGGCCTAAGTTTCTCCTTTGTACTACGCTGCGGCGGACCGTGCAGAGTGTGAGTAAGTCAGAGTCCAGTGTCATTCTTCGCTGACTCGAAAGAGATCATTGTCATACAGCCGGGTCGTTTTCTGCCGACTTGAGTAAAGTTCCGAGGCTCAAACATCGCTGGAAATTCAGTCGACCGGAGAGGCGCCAAAAGCGTCGTTCATGCCAGCCAGCATGTCTTGTCGCACGGCCACCCTTATGAATTATTCATGACAATGAATGATGTGCCCTAGCATCCACCAGTTCCACGCATCTGCGCCGATAGGACATCAACCAGTTGCACTCAGTACACGAAAGCCGACACAGATTCTCATAGTAATATGGTCAAACAATGAATCCATGACCCCCGCACCCCTAGATGATACTGCTCTCAGACGGTCTTTTGGGCGCTTTATACCGTGATATATATATATATATATATATATATATATATATATATATATATAAATATATATCACGGTATAAAACGCCCGCAGCGGTGTTCTTATTCTCGTTCGCCGCGGTTGGCCCTGGATATATCCAATTACATTATTCCGTTAAAATGCATAAGTTCCTTCCCATTTATGGGTCTCAAGGTCCACTATTTGGACACGACATTCAGGTAACATATCAATTCAACGGGTGCCGAGCGGCAATATTCTCCATGTATTGGGAGGTGAGGGACCCTTGGAGACTGTCATTGCGTGTTGCTGTGCCAGTATTTGAGCTCATCATTGTGCCAATGTGGACGCATATCCCAGCGACCAACTTTGCTTAGCTGCAAAGATATTTTGCCATATATATATATATATATATATATATATATATATATATATATATATATATATATATATATATTTATTTATTTATTTATTACCACGTTATATTATTATATACACAAGTATATGAGTCGCCTTATTTACTTGCTTGACGACAGTGAACCAGCAGTGGAAACAATCAGAGTTCGGCAGAGGTCACCGAACCATTGTAGCATTTTTGCAGAAATGGCAGTAAGAGGTTGTCTGAGCCTCGGCCGAGATTGGGCTCCTTGATATCTATATCTTTTAGCACTTTTGGGAAGAAGCAGCATGCTCTAGGGCACACCTGTACACAAGTGACATCGTGCACGGCTGCCAGCATCTTGTGTGCTCCCCTTCAGGGTTTTACCAGCCATGTGACCAGTCCAATGCCCGTCAACGCAATAAACTCTCAGGCGCCCAGGCTGCGATCCCTGTACTGTCTCTCCACGTGGAACGGACGCTAGCGTCGTTATTAGTTGACAAGACGTTATTAGTGTGAATATAGAACTTAGAAAAATGCAATCAAGCTGTGAAATAAATAAAAACCTCAAATACCCATATCGCTTCGAAATTGCTATGTGTCGCTCTGGGACCGAACTTGCGACTCCAGTGTCCACTCCCAGTGCCAGAAGACTACAAGTTGAATAGCTTCCTGGTTCCGTCCCGCAGGTTTCCGCATACTCAGTGGATATGCTATTTATTACTGCTAGTAGAGCTAATACATAACAGCTCTTTATATGAATTTGACTTTCCTGTACATTCTAAAACCATGCTTGTACGTAACAGTCGCATATCAAAAATGTTTACTTGGATACGTATATATACGCATGTGCACATTCATTTATCATCCGTAGGATTTTTTCTTTCAACAATAGGCATTTAGGCGGCATATGGTCATATCATAAGACTATAATTCACCCTGACGTGCTGAAGGTCATACTGAATTTCCTTTAACAGGTACACATTTTACTGGGTGCAAACCTAAATATCTTACATATATATATATATATATATATATATATATATATATATATATATATATATATATATGAGGGGTACAATACTAAATGGCGGAAGGAAGGAATCATTGCGATAATATTTTTCTATCTTATATATATATATATATAAACTGTGACAATTATCATTAGAGGGCTTTTTGTGCAATTGCGTATGCTTATCTACATAGTCGTGTACATATGCGTTATGTAGACCATGAATCAAGGCCACCTTTTATTGTCTAATTGTGTGTTTCTTGTTCGTACGTGTTGACATGGCAATACATACATACTTATGATCGATATTAGAATTTAAGCTGTTTATTATTGCGCATGTATGTCCATGCAACCACGGAATCAATGCAAGGGGGGAAGAACCAGGAAAAAAATACAAACAGCTAAAAGCTTTCTTTACGAGCACAAGACCATGTCTTGTTCGCTAGTCGCTGCATCTTCAGTCTACATGGCTATATCTCCTAGATTAATGTGCTATCCGACCCTCCGCTGGTATTTCCTTATGCATTTTTTAACAATGAGGTCCTTCAGCTGTCGCTTCAAACTGAATGTGCGTTGAAGCAGAGTTCTGGTTTACGACAGCCTCCTTCTATATCAGTAAATGAAACGAAGCGGCAATTGCATCGTCGGCGAATTTTATCAAATGCCGCCGTACCTATTCATAAATCTGTGCAAAAAAGCCATTTTTTCGTGCTAAATAAAGGCCAACGAAAGGGGGCCCTGACTTTGGCTAGTCATCTTAGAAGGCGTAGCATAAGAGACGTCAACAATAACAAGGACATAGCTTCTGGAACTCGGATGTTACGATTCGGATTTTATTATGGTGCAGCGTTCCACCAAAATACTGAAGTCGTATTGCCTAGGTGCCTCTAGCTCTTAGATAACCGTCTTAAGAGCATGTTTCCAACAAAATATAAACTAGCTAAAAAAGACTCCACAATGTTTGCGTGCTGTAAATCCGGTCTGAGGGCCTCACCTGGCTCTATCCTATCAATACAAACACGAAAATATAGTATTTTTTTTACCACGGCCGATAATGCTCCACGCTTTGCCACACCTAAATGTGTAAATCGTTAGGTAGTTTGAGAGTGTTTACTATTCCTGCACGCTTGTACTACGTTGCTATTGTTCGATGTTGTTGATCTCAGATTAATATTGGGCGCAGTTGACGTTTTTCGTTGCGACAATAATGATAGTGTCTAAACTCCACCCTCAGCTGAATATAAGCCCATTTTGGTCAAATCCTACTGCAGGAACAAGGCACGCAGGCTACTCCAACTAAGCAACCATAGCGAGGGAGGCTTTTACGAGTAGAATGGAAAGAACCTTTTGAAGTCTCACCCACATAGCACTTCACTAAAAACTATATATACCTATTGCCGATTCACTAAATATCTTCTTCTTTTGGCAAGCTGGATGCCACACGGAAGCCCGTATTTTTATCACGGACTTCCTACACGGCAGTGTAGTTGTCGGTGAAGCAGGAACTACTTGTAATGAGGAAATACACTTTCAGAATCACGATCGACTCAAAACAATATTGTTAGTAAATATTATTGTAGTATTGACCTCATTTGCCTTTCTTTCTGCGTTAAAGAACTCTGCATAGTGGTGCCGTTCGGTTCGACGACAGAAATATAATTGTCGTTTACGTTAACTCAGAAGATGTCTACAAAAAGGCACTACTACCAAATCAGACGCCAGAACATTACGTGTTTTGACATAATACTGGATTTATTTGACAGTTTCTTTAATCTGCATCCTTACTCATTTTGCGAGCCTGTTTACCCTTGCATATGTAGGCAGAACCGGTCAGTTAGTGCCCTGGGTTTCCAAAATCGTGTTATTTTATAATTGTTATTCCTACAGGAAATAAAGTTTTGCTTGTTATGGTTAGAAAAAAGGACTGAACTCGGAGTAATTTCCCAGGAAAGAGCTAAGGCTGCAAATGCGTTTCGGCACATCGCCGCCATATGTGGAGAGAAGACTTCGTAACGAGGAGTTCACACCTGCTGAACTGCTCAGAACGCTTTTCAAGGAAGATTCAATTGGATAACGAACATGTATTAGGTTCCATTGCTGCTAGGAAGGAACGTTTCATGCCCGAAGATAGGACTGAACCTCACTGTTAAGATCCAATATATAGTAAACAAATTTCAGTTATTAAGCCGTATTCAAGACGTTTAGCAAAATAGGAATCACCTCTAAGCTCGGGTTGTTGCAGTGTTGTTGTATATATATATATATATATATATATATATATATATATATATATATATATATATATATATTCACATAGAGTAGACGCAATTAGAAAACATCTCACACCGTTATATCGCTCTTACCAGGCACTGTTACGCTCAAAGATTTCAAGCACATTTATCCGCTTTGGGCTGACATGTTGCGATGGCTTTTCGTAGCTCGCCGTTTCGGCTGGTGGTGGTAGCAGTAAGAATGGGGTAACTTAAAACGGTAGTAGATCTATATATAAAAAAAAAAATATATATATATATATATATATATATATATATATATATATATATATATATATATATATAAACTAAAAGGAGGAAAACACACGCAACGGTTTCCTCCTCTAACGCGCGCGCGTTCACACGCACACACACAGTAGCCCATAGAGCAAAGTAGCGAAAACTACTCTACTATATTTAAAATATATTTAATGACACGCTGCGCAAACAGTGGCAGCAGCACATGGCTGACTATTCGATGTGTGTAATTGGTACTGCGAATAAACAACAACAACAATAACAATAACAATAACAACAACAACAACCGTAGAAGCCGCGTCCCTACAAATTCATAGTCACAACAGGTAAAGTGCGCTCCAGGTAATCTTCTCCCTCTCTACTATTAAATTCGATTTCTTCGTTTTCTTCTTGCGTATTCTTGATCAGCTTCTTCTCATTTCGGTCGTCTTTTCCTGCTTTTTCGTGTTGTTCTTGTTGTTCATCCGCCTGTCGTTGTTGTCGTCGTCTTGCATCAGTTGCATCCAGAAAGCCTATGCTCGGAAAGGTGGCAGCCACGTTTGTAGCGCTTGTAGCGTCTAATGCTGTTCAGCGTCTGCCGTCAGACCTCATCTCTTCATCATCACCATCATCATCATCGTCACCACCCCCACCACCCCACCACCATTAACAGCAGCAGTAGCACTAAATCAACATCATCAGAATCGACATCTTAGTTGCTGTGATCTTGATGATTGTGGCGGCTGTGTGGTGGATGTAGGAGGTAGATGACCTACCATGTCATTCCAGCCAGCCAGCGTTATTTGGCAAGACACATTTGGCAGACCGCCATCAGAGAGACAACGACGACGACGACGACGATGGAGACCAATGAAGTCGAGCCTTCCTATTTCTGTGAAAGTTCTTCAGCTGTGTTGCATTTTGTAACGGCGCGATCGGGGGAGGAACGGGTGGGGACGCGGAGTGAAGGAATGCTGCTTGTTGTAACGGGAGCGGGTTTCGCTTAGCCAAGCGAACGAGCGAGCGAGCACGCTGGCTGCGAACAACCCCCCCCCAAGACGAAAAGATCGGCCGCTATGCGCGGTTACATCCGCATTACACACCAACGTAAAAGTAAAGCCGCTGTGTTTAAGACTGCTCGATATATGATGATATGTGCGCCTGACTTAATTCGCTGCAATAGCAAAGTAGTAGCACCTCTAACAATAGCAGCGGGAACAGCAACAACAACAACAACAACAACAAAAACAACTGCAACTAGATAAGCAATCTAACTGTAAGAGCAAAATATGAACCAAATCAACAACAACAACAACCGTCGTAATAAAGGCAACAACAATAGCAATAACAGCTGTAGCAACGACATAAACTTAGGGTGCAAACGAACGCGTTCCCGTAGTCCGTTTCGATACCATGGCGCAATTGCTGTGGAAGCTCAAAGGCAACATTACGGAAATAGCGCATAGGGTCTGCAATGGTTGGTGATGATGACAGATAGCCTAACACCTACTAGTGAAGCTTACTGAAAATTAGATCTGAATTTCCTCCCCAGGCATGGCGAAAAAAAAACGATGACGATTAGATTACGCTTGCAATTAGTCGACTTGACAGATGGTACTCACAATAAAGTTAGGTAACCAGTCAATTTCGATATTATTGACAGTGACTCCACGCCTTTTCAAACACGCCGTCAAGACATACGCTATTAGACGCTGAACTGTATCCTACGGTTAAGCTACTAGATGGAAAAAATGCCAAGGGGAATAGCCCTTGTATACACTGTAAATTACCAAAATATCCCTAGATAGTAAATAAAAACATGTATAAAGGAGGGAGACAAAGAGAAAGAGAGAGAGAGAGAGAATGACGTCTCTCTCTTCTTCTATATATATCGCGCGCATTAATCCCTGATAAAATAAAATAAAAACAACTACCAATAAGTCCTTCTCCCACAATAACTGTTTTGGAAGCTCAAGGAAAAATGCCTGCACGCGCATCACGCTCTCCTTTCAAATCTCTTTTTCTCTCTCTCAAAATGTTTGAAAGTTAGGCCCGTAACAGCGTAGCCCTTTTCCTCCACCACCATTCATTTCAACGGCCACTTTCCATACGTCTGACAGCAATCTTTTCCGGCTAAAGCTGTTTCACTCGTGCTGCGACTGTTTCACTCTATGAGTGGTATTAAAGCGTACACAAACGTCGCCACCCGACATTATGACGATTGAGACGATTACGATCATGATAAAACTAACAAAAATAAGCCCGTTGTTCATCATTATGTGCACCTTGCATACTTTGCATTATCATCAGCATCTAATATCATCCTGATCAACACCCCGTGAACTTGCACAACTCAAGCAAAATTATTCGCGAGTTAGAAAAATCGCGACTATTCGTGTCATAACATTCGCGCGGTATCGCAGAACCGTGTCTCACGTGACGTATTCAACTCAAAGAGTGAACGTAGGGTGTATGAACCTATGAAGGGTATTTATTTAGCATTTTTTACTTTGCAAACGCATTTAATATAAATTTTTTCTAAATTAGAAATATTTGTTATCTGCCGGTCCTTTGCGAACGACATCATAATAACCGTGCATCATTTGTCCCCTCTGCGAACGGCGCTAAAATGCCCACTTTGATCGGCACAGAGATAAATAAGTGAGTGTTGACAAGTAGTCGTGACTGCTGTGACGGTGTTATCATCATCATCAACACCAGCATCATCATCATCACCATCAATACCATCATCACCATCATCAACACCATCATCATCTTCATCATCATTGCTATTGTCGTTGTTGGACACCGCCATAATTCAACGCAACGCTGTGGCGTGACCCACGCGTGCCGTCCTGTAGTCACGCTAGCAATCTCTGTTGCTATTGCTGCTGCTGGTGCTGGGGCGATAGCGTAAAACGGCGAACCTGACCCGACTTGATTGGTCGGGGGGGTCAACTTCTATATCCCCGCTTGTAAGCGCAGGTTGTTTATTTATTTATTTAAAATGCATCCTGTTTGGGTATGTAAATACGAACACGAGAAATATAACAAACATGGTAAAATGAATTATGAGCATTCTCGCTGAAGCTGAGAAAGCGACACGGATTCTGAACAATCAGGTAGGGGGGACATGGACCGCCACAACGACGGCATTTGCAGTCCTGCTTGAATTCATGAAACCCAGCAGACCGGCATAGTAGATGATGAAATCCGTGAACACTGTAGCGAGTAGTGAGGTGACGACATGGCCGGAGAGAGTCCTTCCAGGCCTGGTTAGTCATAGCTGGTGATAGATAAAACTCTCTGGGAATTAGAGACACTTTTTGAGAATACTCATGCCAAAACGTTTCCAGAGCGACTGTCTGCGGCAAATTAAAGCGGTCTACGAGTTCATCAATAAATTATATTGAACCGCGAGCATGTATACTAATCTGTTGCGCGAAGTTGACGAAAGGCCAAGTACTCGCTTCAAGAAAGCTGGCTTCACCCTATCCAACTGCCATAACTGCGAAGTGCTAAGATGCCACTTTCCATGACACTGGAATACCGTAAGCAGCTACGGATGCCACTTTGAGCGTAAGTAATGTCATGGCCGTCCGAACGGACAACTGTGTTGGGTTTCTGATACCCGCTGCCGCGATAAGCGCTTGTCTACAAGTTGTTTATGTTGCTCTGCAATAAACGCGACCAGAAACAGCGACCAAACATCACCGAATGACCGAATGCACCGGCAGGCTAGCTCGCTAGGTAGGTAGACAACTGGGTGGGAGAGGCTAGATGCGATTAGTGGGAGTAGTAATGGCGCACCAGTTCTAACGGTCGACACTTTGTACAAGATGGCACAGAAGCACCGCGACAACCGTGTGCAGCGCTGTACCAACCGTGTTGCGACCGAGCCAACCGTGCCTTCGACAACGAAGGACTTGGACACAAGCTCTGCCAGTCCGACTTTCCTGCTGTTGTGGCTGCTGCTGCTGCTGATGCGGCTGCTGCAGTTAAGGCTTTTTCTTCGACGCTGTTTTGTTGCTGTCGCTTTGTGTGTCCAGGACATCCGCGCCATGCTCATATCGTCATCAGCCATTCGGCGAGCATTGCGCCGTTTGTCGGCGTCCGGCCGTTCGTTTAAAGCTTGTCTCTCGGCGCGTCTCATTACGGAAATACGTGATACGTGTGTCTATTGCGGCTGGCCTTGCGCTGCCGTTGGCCATGCACACCAAAACACACACGCCGACGCCGGATCAAGGAAACCGGCCATGTTGATTGACGCAGCGACGGTAGGACAAAAGAAAATTCTAGAAAGCAATGGACAAACAGGAAAAGATACGATAAATATATATATATATATATATATATATATATATATATTTATAGAGAGAGAGAGAGAGAGAAAGAGAAGGACGGAGACACTTTGACCATTGACCGGCAGCCACGATACGCATACAGTCCCTTTTGTTTCTATCTATAGCGTCCATCCTTATCAGCGTCTGACCAAATGAACCTTTGGCTCGTATTTCTACGTCCATAAACACAGTGCATTATATATATATATATATATATATATATATATATATATAAATATGTGTTTATTTATACTGCCGCTGCCGAGTGTGCAAACGTATTGTAAATGATTAATAAATCATCATAATATTTTCTATACATATATTTGTATCAAATGTTAATTCTGTCATCTAACACTATATGGTATTAGCACGGTCGCTTCAACTTATGACTTTTTTCCCATATATATATTTTTTGGCACAAAAATAGCGAGTGTTATAAAAGTAAGAATCACCCCGCTTAAGTCACAAGTACTTTCCAGTTATTTTCGGAAAAAGGTGGCAGTGAGTAACAAGTAATACGCTGGGCGGCAACTGACTGTAAATCTGCACAAATTGAGACATACTCAAGCACAGCCACAGCTAATGAATTAAATCATTTATTTGCGAGTTCAGTTCGCAAGCTGTTTGTGCTTGAAGGCCTCTTTCTGCTTGTATTTATTCTATACTTCTATAACTATGTCTGCGTAAGTACCAAAGCAGGCAACAAAAGTGACAAAACAACGAACTAATTAGCTGATAAAGTATGTCCGGGCTTGATGCGCAACTATTGCCGCGACACATGTCCAGACCACAAACCCATCCACTACAAAAGACACAGAGTTTATGGAAAGAATATGAAAAATGGCAAAAGTGTGCTCGAGCAAACGAGGATGCAGCGCGAGGATTTGTTCTGATTACAGACCATCCGTACTGACGACATATAAGGGTAGCTATCCAATAACTCCCGGCTCATACATACTAAGGCCTCGGGCGATAACCTCACCACCTCACCAGCCGGCGATAGGTCCACATAGTGCCATAAACGTCCCTGACTCCACCCAAGGAAGGCTGATAGGGTCGTTGGCGAAATGAGCGGGTCCCGGACTGACCCAGGCCCCAAGCGGCTGACGCATAAGTGATACACGAAGAGTGTCTACAATTGCAACGGACAACATTTTTCAATAAGATTGCCGACGGGTTTTGTCGGTCCACAATGTGTGTATACATATGCAGTGTGGAAACATAGGTGTAAAAATGTAAACATACATATATGTATATCTGTATACGCTGTGTATATTTATTGTGTGAAAACGTTCGACAAAGTTTCTTCTGGCTGATGGTTTTGGCTTTTGGTTGGTTTTGGTCGTTTCAAGAGTGGAAGTGGGCGGAGCTTTACGGCAAGTGGTTTCTAGATTGTTCGCGGAAGCCATGCTATTGGTTGAAGGGTAATGAGGGCACTGATGCAAGCAATTGGTCAGGCAAAATTTAGAGACCATACAGGACAACCCACTGAGCTGCATCTCATTAACTTTACTGATCGCAAATCCAGGTCCAGTTTGTGCGGCAAGTGTTCTAAAAAGCTATTGTGATGAATCTATGCTGATGATATCTGCTTTTGGCTCGATCACACCATGGTGGGAACATCTCTGAACAGTACGATTTTTGTCTGGCGGAATGATGCACAAGTTAGCGAGTAAATGACGGCCCCCGGGTACATTCCAGTTACCTTACCTGTGAGCAGAATCAATATATGATGGCGGCTACATTTACACCAAAAATAACGTGCACGGCTACCGCTATCTGGTGTGTAAGAGCACCGAGTTTTATGAACATCTTGCAACTTGCTTGCAAGACAGCGCTAAATACCACCGGTGGAGTGTCCGTCGTTAAAAGAGCGATTTATTTACTTATTTTTCCGTACTTAGAGATTCGTATATACAACATATAAGAAACGGCAAAACAGCTAAACCACTTAAAATAATTATTGAAACAAATATATGCATAGGAATACATTATTGAAGCAGTATGTGCGTATATATATATATATACTTCTAAATGTTTTTTTATAAACAGTATAGGCACGAAAGGAAGACACAATTGGGCATGAACGACGGCGACAAGAGATCATGCATCTGTATACGTTCCCTGTGTGCCCTCGTTGGGTCAAAATTGAAATACACTGAGGAAGAAACTCGCTCGATTCCATATGTACAGTGGCGTTACTTAGCTTAACGCAGATGCGATTAGGCGATCCTACCATCAAGGGTCCTGGTAACCCTCCAGAGGAACAGCGACATAACGATTTCTTTTCGAGCTGTGCATTTGGGCTCGTATCTCACTTGAGATCTTGTGGTCGTTTGAATGCGATTAAAAAAGAAACTGCAAAACTCCTCATTGGAGCAAACATAACTGCTCATTAAAAATGTCTACGGTATCTTTAACAACGGTTTGCGTCGGTGGGACGTCACAACGATAAGAAACTCGGCGTGTGACATTTCTGATCACACCTCTCAGTAGTCGCCTCTCTTTCTCGTCCATGAAGTACCACACATGAGAGGCATACGTCAGGATTGGTTTTACATAATTATCAAATAATTTTATATACAGTTCGGGATTTTTAACAATAAAGGATCTGAGATTCCAGTTGCATCTTTTCGTCGCCTTGAGCGCGACTTGTCGACACTGCTCTGAAAATTTCATATCAGGTGTCATAATTATACCTTAACTCCTCATACTCCTCAAGTGGAACATTGTTGATTTTATACATAGTAATGATTTTTTTTCGTCGATACCTCGTCGGGTATTATAGATAAAATTGAGTTTTTATATAAAATGTAGCATACGTAGAATAAGAACTGTTTCTTGCAGACAGCCTGAGCTATATATATATATATATATATACATATATGGAAAACTTTGGAGAAAAAAACTTACATTTTATTTGTAAAATCAATAGTTTGGCGTCCAATTAGGAAATGCGTCATACGACGCTGCAAGGGTACTTAGGGGCAACATTGATCCAGCGACAGCTGAAGTAGACGTCAAAAGGGCAACAGAGATAGTCAGAGGCAAAGTCCACCTGACTGTGCGAGAGACTAATACCGACTCCACAAATTATTGATTCCAACAAAGAATTAAGATTGAGTGGATAAAGGAGAAACCATCCCAAATGAGTCAATTGAACCCAAATATATTTTCAAAGGGCTTACTAAGTACGGGGCGATGGAAACGGCGTTCATCCTTGACCCCTCAATAAAAACCCGGCCCTCTAGCTTGGGCCAGCACAGCTTTCTTAACCTGGGCCCCACACTGGTAACAATTCATCTTCGATAAAGGTTTTCCCCCCAAGAACACTTTTCACCTCACTAGGACAGGGCACACAGTTCTCTTTCATTACCATTATGATCTCGCCATCCACTTAGTGTATAATTCCTCAAACAAATTGAACTGGCGACAGGGGAAAAAAGAGCACTTGAGTTTCTACTTCAGCGACTATCGCTGGCAGTTCAACGCGGCAATGCGGCAGCAATAATGGGCACAATGAGGGGCTGCCTCGAGGATAAGCTCGACTGGTAGCGCTCCCCACAAGCCCTAGTGTTGATAGTTAATTACATCACGCTGTAACACTTAAATGTCATTTTAATAAATTTTATGAAAGTAATATAATATATAAAAAAAAATCCTCAAACTATAACGAACTATATAACAATGATATTTGCAATATATAACTAAATAGTATATATTTCTCCGAAGTCGTTTTTACAGGAGTAGAAGACTTTCTGGAAGAACTAAACCTCAGCATGGATACCCGCGACCCCGAAAGATGACTGTGGAAGGAGAATTCAATGCGACCAGCCCAATCTTTAGGGAAGCTGGTTCTCATAAAAAAAATCGATCAACAATCTCATTGAATACTCGCCATTGAAGACCTGCCGAAAATCGAACTCCTGTCCACATCCGAAAATAGTCAGTCGCCCATGTGCTGCTAGTGAAATAGTCCGATCGCGCAAAAGCGATGCAACCGCTTCGGCAAATATATACGCGGCGCAGAGCGAGGCGCCGGCCTAAACTTACCTATCTATAGGAGGAATGCCGAGAAACACGAAGGGCCCTATATAGGGCAACTAATAAAAGTAGACGACTGGAACTCATGTGCGAGAACGTCGTAGAGGAAAAGGTGCGCTTCTTGTGTGAAAGCTTGTGTGGTAAAAGGTACAATATCGTGCGTATCATGATGCGCCACCCACAACAGTGCTCTTCGAAGAGAATACAGACTCTACCTTGGAGCCAATCTCAATCCCAGAGATCAGAATCCTAGCTAAACGCATACGGCCAATAAATTTACCCTGCCCAGATGAGGTGCCCCTGAAGCAGTGCGCATATGCTTACATAATTACCCAAATTAATTCAAATACATGATTACTAAAAGGCTTGCTAGCCGAGACTATCCTGAGCCTTGGAAAATGGCACGTCTGACACTTGCTCCCTGAAGACTCATGAAGACAGAGCTAGAATACAGAATATTTCCGCGGCGCTGTCGGAAAACAAGCACGGTTTCCGAGTCCGGAACTACACACACTTGGCTACTAATTAGCAAAATTCTAAACATAGACGAAGCATAGAGAAATGCACCGAGCGCAAACAAGTGGCTGTATTGTTTGGCCATCCTCGTGGATGTCAAAAACGCGTTAGCACCTGTGGATTAAGGCGTATGCCCTAACGTACGCTCTGTCCCAACGTTGTGCCTGCAGGATCGAGCATTTACTTACCCGTCTTCTCAAAAAGACAAAAATATACCCGTTTATGGCGCTCAACATCGCACGGCGGCCACAATAGCCACACAAGAGTAATTTCTAGCATACTCCCTAGGACATAAGCGCCAAAAAGCTAGCCTCGAAATACTCCTTAGTCAACATCTAAACGAGTGGAATCGGCAATGAGAAGCAATCCAGCCAGAACTCAATTTTGGGTAGAGATCAGCGATCCATAGGACCACCTTCGTATCGTTCTTTCTGAGTTGAGCAGTTGACGCGGTAAGTTGTACTGCATGGGTTCCAAGCTACGCTTCTAAACACAGGGGATTTGTGAGTGAACATTTTAACAACCCTGCTGTTTTCGGCGAAGAGCAACAAAGACGCCGGTTCAGTTAGCTTTCTGGAAAAAAAGTTGCCTGCATTGCCGAAAAACGCAAAACTATGCACAGCTTGCCTTAGGTGCAAGGCTGTAAATTGAAAAAGGCTGTTAAATGTAGTTTCTTTTCTATGCCAGGTTCTACTAACGGCTTTCTCGTGTTTTATTGTCTTTTAAGGAGCCTGGGCATTTTCTACATACGGCCCTGTGAGGTCTCGGCGGAAGGAATAGGCGTCATGTGAGGTTATTTTGTGCAAGTAGGGACACGAAAGCGCGTGTGAGCATTTTGTTTGTTAAATCCTTGACCCGTGGCGGATGTAGGCTGTTTTCTACTATGGACGACGGTAAAACGAGCAACTGCGTGTCATCGACGTGTCATCCAGATAATGATGGTGAATAGTATGACGACGCGATCACTGGAACACTCGCCGTTTATGGAGTTTTGCTTTCTGCCGACAGTGGTCACATACATACTTTACAACCCAATCCCGGAGTCAAGGCTACAAAAAATGACATTTCAGTCAAAGCAAAATGGCAATGCTCACAACTAAAATGTTTATACATTTCAGTCTATAAACGCGGTGTTTAAACAATGAATGCTCAATTTTTTTTATGTATATAGAGCAGCATGTATATATATGTATACTCAAGTAGTCCACTGGCAACATTGAATTGCCCTTATATGCTTCATAACAAAGCTGTATGCCCGGTTCCGACAGCCGAGTCTCGCCAGAGTAATCACCGACCGGGATGTTATCATTCTGACCGCGCAGATCGATTTGTTTACATTCATGCACCACCTAAACTTGAGTGAGTGCAAACGGCTATATATATATATATATATATATATATATATATATATTATATATATATATATATATATATATATATATATATATATATATATATATATATATATATATATATATATATATATATATATATATATATATATATATATATATATATATATATATATATATATATATCAGATCCTTTGTTCTAAGATATGCTGAATTGTATATGCAACTATTTAATATCTATGTACTGACGTATGCATCCCCTGCATGGTTTCCAAGCTACGAGAAGGATCGACAATTATTGCAGAATGTTTTAAAGAAATTTGTTGATAAAGTTGCATTTCGTTGCGGTGTGCCACGAAAGGACAGACACGTAGAGGACATAGTTAATGTTTTTAAAGAACTGGACCAAAATCGCTTACAAAAGGTCATACAAAATGAAGAATTATGTTGTCAAATGTTCAACTGTAGACATTTGCATACGCGATCTAAGGTTCCCTACGAACCGAATTACATAGCGAAAAAGGAAATTGTAATGTCCCTGTTTCCTTGGAGAGCAACCCTATGCATGAATGTTGTGATTTTTTTGCAATGTACATTTTCCCTTCATTGTAAATAAAGCGCGTATTATGATATTATGATATGAATATATATACATATATAAATATATATATATATATATATATATATATATATATATATATATTATGAATGATTGCTTGCATTAAATAAATCATTATTATATTACTAATACTTATTTATTTATCGCAATCAATCATTCACGGTGGGAACATAACATTTGAGTTCCTGCGAACGTGTTATATATATATATATATATATACATACATATATATAGTAAAGTTTGAGTACAAATATCTGGGCGCAGGTGTTGCTGTTGATGCTGTCTTATTGTTTTAACAGTTAGTTTCATTGCGGGCATCGCTGTTGTTAGGGTTATTTCCGCCGTCACCTTTCTTGTGGCTAGTGGCTGCTGCTGCCGCTGTAGCTTTTGTTGTCACTCGTGTGTCTGCGATATATAAATATGTAGGCAGCTCACTCACAGGCGGCAGTGGCAGCTTCTCCTTTTTTCCACGTTTTTTAAGGTAATTTTCTGAATCACGAGAATCGTTCGACGTTGTGTTACGAACTCGTCTCCCATAGTATAAAGTCACCCATAGTACTCTACACGAATATGCGCGCAGCAAAGTCAGTAATGATATTATTAGAATCGAGGCGGATATAAGTCGATTGGAAGTGATAAAGAAGGTTAGAGAGAAAGAGAGAGAGAGCGCAAGATAATAGGGCGCACGATGGACAAAATCCGAGCCACCTGAAAATAGCACGGCCATCAAATAGTTAATGTTTGGCTCCCGACAGTCAATGGGTAACACGACATCATCATCATCATCACCACCATCACGTCACGCTAAAAGTAACGCGGCCGGTGGCAACGTAAGCGTAAGGTGGTAACACAATCTTCAGGAGAGACCGATGCTGCAGCTGACACGATAGAACACACTTGGAAGCACTTGGTCCGGTAGGGATGTACCGGATGGTGGAAGTGCTACATGATCAAAAATAACTAGGCAAATCGATCAGCGGATGAATCTATAAATAGACAGGACACGAATAGAGGGATTCTGAAGGGGCACCCGTACGGTTTGCAGATTCAGCTTAACGTTATATTCAAATAGACAAATAGATAAAATAGATTGGCTGGTAACTACGGTTGGAGAGTTTTATTCTACGATAACTTTGAGTAGGAAGACACATCGAACGCCGCAAAAAACCGTCGGCCGCTATGTGCATTTATACGTGCGCATTAATATGTAAAAAAAAAAAAAAGGGAAACAAGTTAATTTAGGATTGCCGGAACAGGGTTTAAGTTGCTAAAGCATATGGAGTGTAATTTTTGTCAAAGCTCTAGTTATGACCTAGATTGTTCTCCAATTTACGATCTTCATCGAATTTGAAACTACACTATTGAGCTAGCCTAACCTTTGTGCCTTACTTCGCTTTGTGGTCGACGGTGCCCCCTCACACGTCCGGCCGTTAACCGAGGAAATGCATCCTTGAACTATGTTTCCTTTTCAAACCAAAAAAATCGTTAGCTTACGCTCGAATGGAATTTCGCTTCATGTGCGTCTACGAAAATATCGCATGGATAGAAACAACATAATTACTGAAATGTACGCTGGGAACGAGATTTGCATACGAGAAAGACTGCAAGATTGCATAGCTTATATGTAGGTTTACAATAACAAACCATCGTCATCGTTGTTGTTCATAGGAATATTGTTATGCGATTCCCCTTTGAAAGTAGGCATCTTTTAAATGTATATACATTTTAAAATAGAGCGAGATTCCAGGATTTTGTACCGGACCAACCGTTACGTTCACAAAAGTCTAGATTATCAGCTGCAGCGCATTTTATTAGAAATAAATAACTTTAAGTCGAAAAGGAATACCAAACCCCTGATAATTCCATTGTGCACAACACACAGCGCCGATAGAAATCGAAAACAAATTACCCGTTTGTTGTTCAGACCAGAAAGCATGCATGAATACATACATATGTTCGTTTTTTTTCTACTAAGTGTAGTGCGCTGCCTGGCTGGAAAGCTTTATAGATTATGACCTTGACCGTTAGCAAGTCAAGGTGAGACCACTCGAGTCACTCGTTCAGACCAAACTATCAGAATCGCCGTTACTGCGGCTGCACTGTCTTGTCTTTAAGATTCGTCTCCTTCAACTGAGACTCTTCATCCTTCCGTGTGTCCTCGTTCTCTTTCTGGTTTTCTTAGCTATGCAACGGCGACCAATCATTTTAGCCGATCGACTGTTTGACAAAGTTTAGGACGCTAAACCAGTTTCCCCTTTATTCATAATAACGACAATAACCACCACAACAACAACAACAACGATGACAATAACAAATACAGCAACTACTACAACAACGAGCCACAACAACAACAACGATGACAATAACAAATACAGTAACTACTACAACAACGAGCCACAACAACAACAACAATATCTACAACAAGAACAACAACAACAACAACAACAACAACATAAAAACACCAACAATGACAACAAAAATTACAACAACGAAAACAACAACAACCTAGCCAGCAGTGACCAGGACGAACAAGTACTACAATATCTAGTTTGGAAGAGGATAACGGGCAAATGCATCTATCTAGGCACCTTACACCCCCACCCCCCCCCTTATACAGGACACTAACATTGTAGGACTGCTTCCAGCACTGTTTTAATTACTGTTGCATAACCCCCGAGCAATTACCATAATAGTAAGAGTAATGGTTGAAATAATACAGCAGCAGCAGTAGTAGTGGTGGTAGATATATTTTTTTAGGTATAATGAGAAAGAAAAACGAACTGGAATGACAACGAGCTGAAATGGTGAGCCGACGAAGAGATGGGATGATGGCTGAAGACCAACATTAGAAGGCAACAATTATTTGCTGTTGTTGCTGTTGTTGTTGTTGTTGTTGTTGTAGTTGTTGAGAGACCTCTGCTTGCAGGCTACAGGTATATTGCGCTTCTACATGCCGTCGCTCCGACAATGCCTCATGATTGTTCTCTTCGTCAGCGCGCTACGACTAGCCCAGCTCATCTGCAGCCCTCATTCCATTGTCAGTTAGTAGTCAGTAGGCAGCTAATACCACCTAGCCAACCAGCTGCGATCTGGCGTAGTTTACAATAGCCAACAATAAGATCAGTCGCCTACGCATACTTGTCAATACTCACCGACCTGTACGACGAGGGCCACAACGGCGCCTATATATAAACGTATATATATATATATATATATATATATGCCCCTGATATAAAAGTCTGACGTGTGTATTAAGGTACACATGTCAAGCGATATATATATATATATATATATATATATATATATATATATGTTATTTGTTGAGCAAGATAAACAAAAATGAATTAAAGGCAATAAGGATTGTTATTTGATTTCTCCACTGAGCCTCCTTAAAGCGCTGCACATTTAGCTCAACGGTGGTCCAATTTTTTTTATCCGTTTGCAAAAGATAGGCACCCTTTTTTGTAACATCTATTTTAAGCTCCAACATTGCTGTTAATCAAAACGCTTGTAAACTAAGCTCATAATCAAAAATGTTTTTACGCCGATATACGAATGCGTATGGCACCTTTCAGTTGATTCGCATTACTGTCAAATCTCTTGCATCATGAAATGAGCTTACTTCCTGTGTATCCTTTGTTATGCGGTAATAACTTCTCTCGTAGCCATTTACTGATTGAAATACACGCGTAACGTTGACAAAACGCATTAGCTAGTAACCAGTAGCCAGTAGTAGAGAATTTCCAGACCGACGACGTTGTTTAGGACGGACACCTATCTTATGACGTTCACCATAAAATATCTCTCGACGTACGACGGCGCATGTTACGAATATTGGCAAATGTACATACAGAAACCAGTAGAGCATTACAGAGCTTTTATTATAGACAAATCTCTATCCCCTTGATAGACGAAGGGCGAGTCCTGAAGACCTTTCTCAGGGTAAGGTGCAACATGCAAAAGTCGACCTTTATCTGTGAACACAAAATATGTATCACATATTCATTGTCAGAGCCTTTACCAGGCACTTTCCTACTTTAAACGTAGATGGCAGTTTAGTTAAAGGGGTTGTTTTTCAGCAACCACTGGCACGCTACTGGTTAAACAGCAGGTCACAATACTCGCAGTCGCGGGGTCGTGTGCGGGGTCGTGCGTCAGCAGCAATGCGGCATAGATGTGATGGAATCCGCGCTCTGCGTAACGTGTATTTGAATGCCAAGTTGGTCACTGTACATGTTACTTGCTTAACAAGTAGACTTTATTTCGGCTACTCTCTCTTCGTTTTTCTAAAAAAAATGTACAGATACAACGAGTACAGTAAAAATTAAAACCAGAATGACAAACGAAATCTTCAGAGGGTCAACAACTGGGTGTGCCAGGATGGTGTCCAATAGACAGAAATAATGGCAATCTCCATTTCCAAATGCGCAGTTCTGAAATTTAAATTGGAGCCCGCGCAGTAGTGTCTCGAAAGTCAACTAATTTTTCACGTATCCTGTCGAAAGGATCCAGGCGTCACTTTTATTATGGATTTTAAATCTCACACTTAAATGGCCGATACGGCATTAACTGCGTCACGTCTAAGCAGTTCCGTTTTTAAAGAAACACAATATACAAAAACTTGAGTACTATTTTACTATTCTCTTATTGCACTTAAGTGGTCTTCGTGTCTAGACGTATTGAGGACATTCTATCACAAGGAAACTTGTGCTCAAGCGAGTCTAGGATAGTTCTGAAATAAGAGTTATTTGTTTACGCCGCCGCCGCACCGCTAGAGATCTGATAGTTCTTCCAACCGTAACTGACTTTCGCGACTGGTATATTTCGGATTTATAAAGCATTGGTGCGATATGACAAGATCACTGTATATTTCATTCACCCATATGCAATTCCCTACGTAACCATTATAGGTCCGTTCAGCCAATCAAAACTGTGAGAGATAGTATTGTGAATCACATTTGTGTGTTCAAACGGCCCACCGAATACGACAAAGTGACGATTCTCGCCAAGTTGCACAATCTCTCTCTCTCTGAACAAAGCGTTTTGTTTATGCTGATAAACTGCATACCTCGGTCGGGTAACTCTCCAGAGATGATTGGTCCCTATACTGGACCCTTCGTAAAGGTGCACAAGTGTATATGCATATATATGTATATATATATATATGTATATATATATATATGTATATATATATATATATATATATACAGGGTGCACGCATTTCGAGGTTTGATAGAACTCGGCAAGAAAATAAGTTTTCCCTATGGAGGGAAGACGTGGAAACGTCTTGTTTAGGAGAGAGAGTGAAGTTTATAAAAGTAGTTTTTCTGCCTTTTTCCTACATTGTTGTGCGAAACCAGTCAACGCATGAAGGAACCGATTACACCGGCGTGTTCGGAGGAAAATTCTGTACAACGGAAGACACTTCACTAGCTTGTGTAGCAAAAAGCTAATACCCAGATAAAGGAAAGTCATGAAAAGTCGATATTTTACGTTAACGCCTTTTCATGAGAAATCGTAAAATTTTTCCATTGCGACCAAAAATGTACGTCCGAAAGACCACTCTCACGCAATAGCAAATTTATTGCCTATCATTTTCGTATCAAGGTGATGGTGCTGCGTTACGTAGTTGTCAAGTCACTAAGCTTTTTCGATAGCCATAGTTGTTATGTTTTACGTGCAAGTTTTCACGTTCAGAACCGTAAAAATTTGCCAAGACGTTTCCGCCCCCTCCTTCCACTAGGAAAATTTATTCAAAATATGTACCTAACTATCTCATACGCCCTATGGAAATATGCATGCCTTCGCTTTCGATATGGCTATCGAAAAAGTTTAGTGATTTGACAACTACGTAACGCAGCACCATCACCACCTTGATACGCACCACCTTGATACGAAAATGATGGGCATTAACTTTGCTATTGCGTGAGAGTGGTCGGACGTACATTTTTGGTCGCAATATAAAAATTTTACGATTTTTCATGAAAAGGCGTTAACGTAAAATATCGACTTTTCATGACTTTCTTTAATCTGGGTATTAGCTTTTTGCTACGCAAGCTAGTAAAGTGTTTTCCGTTGTGCAGAATTTTCCTCCGAACACGCCGGTGTAACCGGTTCCTTCATGCGTTGACTGGTTCTCCTGCAAACAGAGATTTCGCACAACAATGTAGGAAAAAAAAGGCAGAAAAACTACTTTTATAAACTTCACTCTCTCTCCTAAACAAGACGTTTCCACGTCTTCCCTCCATAGGGAAAACTTATTTTCTTGCCGAGTTCTATCAAACCTCGAAATGCGTGCACAACAATATGAATGACCCTGTATATATATGTATATATGTGTATATATATATATATATATATATATATATATATATATATATGTATATATATATATATATATACGTAGGTCGTTCCATAAGTAAAATAAATAATCCACGTTTTAATTAAATAGCCTTTGAAACACATGACGGAGGATATAACGCCCTTGCGTTAAATGCGTTAAATGACAAATAATCGTAAGCTTCTCGTAGGCAATGTGTTGAATAATAGCTGCACAAAAAACGATTACAAAATGAAAAAGCTGTATGCAAACAAACTACGGCGATTTTTTTTTAGTTTTGTAAGCTTCGATGTTTACACAAGCGCTATGTAATCCTCGAATAAAGGTGATTTTGTAATGTATACATATATATATATACACACACAAGGTAATCTGTCAGAATTGGCGCGTCGTTATGAATCCGCTTATCCGGTTGATGGGTAGCAGATAAAAGCTCATTCTCAGTAGAACATATATGTGTTAATCATGGCAGAAGATGAAGCGTCATCTTCGGAGTATGACTGAAAAGCAGCTATTGTCTGTGTCCTTCGCGCAGGACGAAGGGTAAGGCAAAATTCCTTGATGTGAAGCGCTAAGGACAGCGGATCGTAGCCGATTACACGCTCGCAGAAAAACAGAACCAGCTGGTTCCTACACAGCAAAGAGAAAGATTTACGACAGAGTACACATAGAGCAAATACTGAAGAACTGACCGACGCGGTCCACGCGCCCTGCTTTCTACATAAGAGAAAACCACAACGAAAAGAAGTTTACTTGCGTGTTCTACAAACTGTTTTCAAGCCAAGAATATGATGAAGTGTCTAAGAGACTGCCACACGTATTTCAGCAAGATGGCGCCTTTGCTCATTCCAGCCGTTTAGTACAGGCGTGGTTATCATATGAGCATTTTTTTATGGCAAGAACATAGGGCCGCCGAACAGTCCCAATTTGAATCCTCTGAATTACTATAAATGGGGGGGGGGAGGGCGTGATTGAGCGAGAGTCTAACAAGTCTCGAATGCTTACGCGGACCATCTCACTGCCGCTATTATTAAGTTATTATATTATATATATTATGCACTTGTCTACAAATATACATGCATATCTGTGCATTTTTTAAATTACATTTTGATAAAACTATACCCACACTCCTGCACATGGTCAAGAGCATACTAACGATACATACATACATATTGTTTATTTCGCAATAATTTAGCATACTAACGATGGCCTAACTAAAGTCAGACTCTTCTCAGGGTGGCGTCGGTGTTAGGTGGGAAGGAGAAAAACCGCTGCGGGCCAACTTGTGGTTCCTTCTATTCGAGATTTGACGCAACCGATCGATAAGAACAACAACAATAGCGGCAACAACAACAGATTGGCAGCCTGGCTTAGTAGACAGAGTGATAGGTGCCGTCCGGTCAATACACCGGCAACGTAAGGGAGGGAACAGAGAGAGAGAGAGAGGGGGGGGGGAGTGGCAGATCGACCTGATCCATCGCGGCAGTGAGAAAGCATGCGCGAATCTCGTAGCATCTCGAGCAGGACTGTTCTGCGGATATTGCTGCGATTGCTCCACGCCCTGCATCGAGGAAAACGATTACGCCACGACTGGAACAACAGATGCTCCAGGTCAACATCAATCTACATTTTCCGTGTTGTTGCTGCTGGTTAGTGTTAGTTCTACTGCTATGTTGCGCTTGCTATATATACATATATATATATATATATATATATATATATATACGATATATATATATATATTTACCTAGCACCGGTGTTACTATTTTACCGCAACTAAAATTATATATATATATATATATAGCAGTTGCTGGAGCAGACAGCAGGCAAATCATATATTTAGCGCATCAAGTTGCGCCAAGTGAGAGTCGCATACGCTTTTTTCCTTCTCTTTTTTTTTGTTTTTATCTCTTACAGTACTAAAGCAAAGCCGTGCGACCGTTTGGAGGGTTTGAGCGAAAGCCGGTAATCTTACAATCGCGACAGGCCGATTCCAAGATAGACAAGTCTATCTAAACAAGCTCTTCGCGAACGACGCAAAGAGAACCAACTCTGCTCAACGTGGCATTATTTCGCTTCGTTCTATAACCCGGGAAAGGCCTACGTACCACGGAGCCTACAAGTGGTACGAGGAGTCGAATGCGGGAAAGTACACGTTCACAATACATCTCACATCACCACCACCACCACCAATAACAAATTTGGACGAATGCAAAACAATGGTCGAATATTTCTCAGTAACTGATATCCCGTCTATTTCAGACAAAACCTCGCCAACCCTGAACCTTGATGCAGACCTAACTTCAAGTCGAGGCCAGGGCTGGCTAACAGCTAGTGCCAAGACCGGCTAGTTTTTGCACATCTTTCGTAGACTAGATCCTAACCTTACAAAAAAACAAAGCAAATCCTTTCGGGGCTGACTCTCAGCCAAGATATAACGTCCATGGGAATGCTTTTTGCATTGCTTCATAGACGGACCCCCATAAATACAAATGTGGGGCAACGGTGGGGCTCGAACCCGCGCACCTATGTGTGTCTCCTCCGGTCGCGAGGCGCAGACGCATGCCACCACGCCATCGGGTTCGACTGACTAGATCCTAACCTGACACGGATTAAGTAGCTTTCAGTGACACATTTGTTGTAGAAGCCGGAGATTCACAAACTAAACGTTTATTCTTATTATTATTATTATTATTATTATCACCCGGACTGGGTAAACGTCTGTTTACCCAGTCTACGTTTCAAGACAAAAATCTATCTAGCGTTTTGCTGGTTCTGCCATGAGTCAAACCGCCGGACATACACCGCGGCGTGGTCTGTCTATCCTGCATATGCTACAGAACAGAGCTTTAAAGGCCGCTCGCTGCTTATTAGGTGATTGTTATTATTGCACAGCAACAGTTGCGTCCAGAATTGCATCCTGTTCGTGTTGCTGTTTTAGAAGCGGCAACAGACAGCAGCAGCAGCAGCAGGTTAAAACAGCAGCAGCAGCAACAGCAGTAGCGGCATTGTCACCACGAGACTCCATGATGTTCCATGAAACTGAATGTTAGTGCCTCCTACAGTGTGTGTTTGTATGGACGTTGCTATGAACGCGCTACGATACGGCGATAGGGCCGGCGGAGGCGGATACACTCCTATCCGATAGGGCGCTAGTTCTCGGCCTCTTTTGCTACCCGGCACCAACCAGCCCGGCGACTACCAGCCAGCCAGTCAGCCAGCCAGCCAACGCGTATTACGTCAAACTGCGTTGACACTACGCTCGAAGCTGGGCTGGCGCGATCGCGACCACCGCGAAGCTCGAGCCGCCTCCGCTTACCGAGACAGAGGGGCGACGCGACAATCCACGTAGACGTCAATACTGTTCTTACAACCAACCACTTCATGACCAAGTGCTGTAGCGGAGGCGGTGGTGGCGGCGGCGGCGGCAGTAGCAGTAGCATTTACCAGATACTAAATTGCATCGAAACAAAAGCAAACAAAGAACAACAAGATGAAACTAGACGAAAATGTACAAAAAAAAACAATCAGCGAGCAAGCCGGAAGCAAAGTCTACCGGAAGATGTCGTACGCTATTGCAGTATGCCTGTTTGTCTGTGGGAGAAGCGTTTGTGTGTCTGGATAGGATTGGGTCTATATATATGTGTATATATATATATATATATATATATATATATATTAAACAACCTGTCTCATCTAGTTCTCAAAACATATAGTTATATATATATATATATATATATATATATAACACAATCTGCCTCATCTAGTTCTCAAAACATATAGTTATATATGTGTATATATATATATATATATATATATATATATATATATATATATATATATATATATTGAGTTTGCGGGCAGCAGCAGCAACAACAACCACAATTCAGCCGCTTGCTACCTTAGCTGTTCTCCCGTTTGCTGTGGCGGGTGCTGTTGCAGATTCACCATTATAGGCGTAGTCGAGACACGCTGTTGTGCAACGTGCTGTATTGTTGTTGCTGCTTGCTATTATTATTGAGTTAGCGGCATCAGCATCGATGTGTGAGTTAGAGATAGATGTGCGAGTACGGCGTACGGCAGGCAGGCAGCCAGTTAGCATACGGCAGTCAGGCAGGCAAGCAGGCATTTCTCTCGCGACCAGCACTTACTCAATCACTCACCCAATCACGCCACCTTCACGGCCCCGACCTACCACGGCTACCTCTATTACCACTCAGGAACTGAGCTGAGTTGACATCGACAACAATAATGACAGCAGCAACAGCAACAACAGCAACAGCAAAAACAACAACAACAACAACAACAGCAAAAACAACAACAACAACAACATGATGATCAATGATGACAGCAACAACAACATGATGATCATGATGACAGCAACAACAACATGATGATGATGATCATGATGACAGCAACAACAACAACATGATGATCATGATGACAGCAACAACAACAACAACAACAACAACAACATGATGATCATGATGACAGCAACAACAACAACAACAACAACGACAATGATGACAGCAACAACAACAACGACAATGATGACAGCAACAACAACGATGACAGCAACAACAACAACAATGACAAGGGCGGTGACCACGTTGTCGCCAACGACTGCAATTCGCCGAAACAACGAACAACAATAACAACAACAACAACAACAACAACAAGAGTGAGTCGGTGGTCGCGCTGTTGCTGCTGCTGCTGCTACCTGGTCGTACACGAACGAGCATGCGATGATGTCGAGCATGAGATGAGACGTTGCTCCCCAACCCCCCCCCCCCGCCCGCTTCCCCGCATTCGTTGAGACATTGTCAATGGCGTCACCGTCTTCTTTTTTGTCGACCGGATTGGTGGTGCCGATTCTGCAGCGGCTGCTGCTGCTGATTCCATGTCTCTCCTCGCGTCCTCTCGTTGCGGCGAGCAAGTGTTGTCGTTGAGTGCGAACGGACAGGGTCGCCCCTTTACAAAGCTCGCAAGCAAAGATCCGCGGCCGACGAGGAATAAGCCCAGAGACGCAAACAGCGGTTTAGAGAGAAGATAGGACAAAGAGACACAGAGAAAGAGCGAGAGCTCTAGAGAGAAGGACGGGGGGAAGAGAGAGAGCGCGCTAGAAGGGAGGATAGGGGAAAGAGAGAGAGGGAAAGAAAACGAGACTTGGGCATATGACGGGAGTAGGATATATGGATGTATGTGGTTAATCAATCGATCGCACACGCATACTTTACACGCTCTTCCGTCGAGAGGGAAAGAAGGGGGAAAACAAGTAGCGTGATGGAGGAACGCGGGATCGCGCGATCAGTCAGCCGACCTGTTTGCTGGCGGCTACGTACTGCCCGCCTACCTCTAGCTACGTACCTTTGTGCTGGCTGTAGCTGCTACGGCGTGTCGCCGCCAAGCGGCAACGAGACAAACTACTGTTACAATACGTCGAGTATTGCTTGTGGACGACCGTTGCACCAGCCAATGGACTCATGGACTCTCATATCGTATACATGTATATATATATATATATATATATATATATAGATAAATATATAGATATAGATAGATAGATAAATATATATATATATATATATATATATATATATAGAGAGAGAGAGAGAGAGAGAGAGAGCGAGAAGAAAAATATTAGAGGTGAAACAATGTTAAGACAGTCCCCTGTGTTTGTCATGCCTTTGCTTTCTTTACATACGTCGAACTGCGATGTATATAGTGTCTGGCGCAGCTTATTGTTACCGTTAATTTTAGCCTTTCTCGTCGTCGTCGGCGTCGTCGTTGTTATTTTTGTTGATCTGGTTGGTCTTGTTTTTCTTCTTCTTCTTTTGAAAAAAACTGTTGTTTGGAAGCTCTTTCAATAATGGCTTAATTCTCCGCCCGTCCTTGAGTTGCTTCATAATCGCATGCGATGACTCTCTCTCTCTGGCTAAACGTCTAATCGGAACCATGCAAGTCAGCTTAAGCCGCTGCTGCTGCTGCTGCGGCAGCTATTGTTGTTGCTGTTCCAGTGTGCGCGAATCACCGAAACCCGTCTCGACTCAGATAGAACGCCGTTGAGCTTTCGCAACACTGGCCTCAACCCACAGCGCCAATTCAGTTTACCAAAGATGGCTCGCTAAGCATACGTTACTATTACGTTACAGCGTTCTTCAATTGAGAGAAAGAATACTCACTTGCACCCCATTAAAACTTTGAGAGAATAGGTCGGGGCTATCTACCTGCCTCAATACCTCTCTCGTCATTCGGTTTACGCGATGAAGCTGGACATGTACGCTTGCTATCGCTTCGAAGAAGTGAAAGAAGTTCGCCACGTGTTTGCTACACCTATAGAAAACGCCCGTGTCAACAAATCTTGAGACAGAGAGAGAGAGAGAGAGAGAGACGGAAAGAGGAATAGTAACGATACTCGTATCGGAATAGATATACACCGGCTCAACAATGGTAGGTAGCCAGACCAAAGTTCGTAATAGCAGCTGTAGTTGTAGTAGTAAAAAAACAACCTCCTTAAAAAATGTTTTAATTCTAATTCTAGTAGTAAGTGCATTGCATACGCGTTTATTTACCCATGAGAAGTAGTTATCAAACAAAGACTCCAAGCATATACATACAGACATATATATATATAAACATAAAACTAAAACAAACTACACTCAATTGCATTGTGCACTGTATGTACTGTAAGACTAGTAAACGTCATTTATAGCGTATATTTTAACCGAAATCTACTAAATCAGCAAAACGCTTTTCAACACTGTAAATATATATATATATATATATATATATATATATATATATGAAGAGACAATTGCTGCCTCATATAGATACAATAAAGATGACTAAAAATTAAAATATATACATATATATATTTTTTTTTTCTTTATATACGAGATAATGTCGCTGAATGTATCCGGCCAACGGTTACATTCAGCGACATTATCTCATACATACACATACGTAAGGCAAATAATAATAACCATAATACTAATATCATCATAATCATACTCCTCAAATGATGCATGATCTGCGCGCTCTCCAGTCACTAATCTGCAAGCAGGGCGCACGATCAAAAACAGTACAAGCGTAACGTATTGCAAAACACATTTCTCCCGAATTTATTGATCGTATGAAGAGTGTTTACTCAAAGAGTGGTCAGTCTGCTTCGGCAAGTAACCTCGTCTCTGCCATATATGTGTGTATACTTTCATCTCCGCTATATATATATATATATATATATATATATATAACATTTGATCCGAAAATTTACTAGTTAGTATATATGTATATATATAATATACACGTTTTTACCTAAGCCATCTTGGCACTCGCTGGTGACCAACGAAAGTTATTCCCAGAAAGCCTTGTAAAATCCAGTCTGGCATCGAAAGGCAGGCTCTATTCTGAATAGGAAGCCCGGGGCCCGCGGCACTAGCGTAGCTCTACCCTATTCGATTGTTGCACCCCACTCCCCCCCCCCCCCCCACCGTGCAGCAACAACAGTGCGTACGACACACATGTGTGTATACGCAAGCACACACGAGACCATACATCCACACACATCTGCTGGATATACAAGCGGAGCCGGCCGAATTTGGCAGTCAAAGGATCAACTTTCACTACCAGGCGGGTCGGGGAAGGGAGGGAGGGAGGGGAGAAAAGGACATGGATGAATTTACCCTCTATCCATTTCCATTCGTTCGTTTTGCGATTTTCCCAATTTTTCCCTGCTGCTGTCCATCGTCCAAGATGACGGCTTGGCTGTTATCTCCACCAGCCAAGCGTCAGCATGGCTAGCTAATCACCCCCAATCAATACCCCCCTTCCGCATTGGCGCATTCTGTACCACATCAAGTGTGTATATATATATATATATATATATATATATATATATATATATATATATATATATTGTATGCATAAATAACTGCGTATTGTTATTCAATGAACAACGTTGCGCACCAGATGCACCCAGAAACACGCAGGAGGAGCCTTCCGCAGGCAACCGCAGAGAATCGAGGACCTGGGCATGATGGTGATGCATGAACCACTAGGTGTACGACACAGAGTACACCTTAAAACACGAAAAATAAATAGTAGCAGCAGCGGCAGCAACACCAGTACTATGCCCCATGCTCATCTCCACGCATCTATCCTCCAGTCATACATACATGCATACATACACACATACATACATCTATCCACGCAGCCTTACTGACGCACTCGGCGGTTATCGGTGTACCGATGATGACGTTATGATGGCTACTGCACTCATCGTTACGGCTAGAACAACCACATCACCACCTCCACCACGAGGCTATTAGCGTTTAGCGACTATTTCTACTAGCTACTGCTAGTTTGTTCTATACATACGTGTCATTCCTAGTTTTTCCCTTAACAATATCTTTAGTTTCATTCGTATCGAAGGTGGGGGGTGGCGACGAATAGGTCGAAGTGCCCCCCGACTTTATACTTCTTCAGCACGGAACACTGTGTAACTAACTACTGACTGTCGTTCGACGACTTTACGCGCACGGGCTCAACAACGACACTTTCGTTTGCATTTTTTGCTTCGTCTGTGTTCATTCCCTGCTAGTTTAAGTGTCTCATATCTTCCTCATTTCCACCCGACTCGCGCACCTTACTCGTGCCTGCTACCGTAAGGCATCTCTATCTATCTAAATGCTGACGAAGGCCAACCAACGAAGCCAAGAGGACTCGTGACGAACCAGTGAGAACACTAGTCCCCCTCCCTCTTAGCCGCCAATGTGATGTGATGGCAATAGACGCACCAAACTTCAACATCCATGTAACTTCCTTCGTTGATAGAGAGTGCTAGTCGTTGATAGAGTTCACCCCCCCCCCCCTGCCACCCTCGAGCATCTCTGGAGATACACATACTTGAGGATTAGTAGTTGTGGTAGTAGTAGTAGTAGTCGTAGCAGTTTTAGTAGTAGGAGAAGTAATACGTCGCGCACGTTATGATGCCTCGACTTCACCATTTGTTGCTAGACATCACTTTATCGGGTCATATACACGTACATGGAAGTAGTAAGGCGCATCGTATGCTTCCAACAAGCAAAGTTCGAACAAGCAAGGTCATGCCCGTATTTGGGACACAACGTGATGAGGGCGTGGCAATGGAATTTGGCGCTCTGTTATGATTTCGGCCATACGTCAACTGATATAAACAATCTAGCACTAGCCGAATTACTACTACTACGGTGATGACACTAAAAAAATAGAATGGTGATTTACATCACAGATAACAGATCAGTGTTAAAAATAGTGCAGAGAAAAACGAGCAGAAGACAAACGAGAGAGAGAGAGATGAGAATAGGTGAGGTTGAGAGATAAGGAGAGCGCTACACAACTACTACTACAGTTATTTAAGGCTTCAGTGTTGGCAGTTTTTGCCCCTCTGCAAGTGTCGGCCCAGGTACGTCGTCGCCTTTGAAAAGTCAGTTCAAGACATTTTATCCACTCACACTTCTGCGATAACGGAGCGGCAGTTTACCGTTTCGTTTACCTTGCTTAGTTATGCTCATTTTGTTATCATTTAAAGGTTCTACTCTATATATATATATATATATATATATATATATATATATATATATATATATGTATATGTATACGTATCATATAAAAAGGAACACCTATATTACAAGTATATGCACAATAATCGCGAGGAACAAGTGGCGAGAGGGTATATGTTGTTGTTATTGTCGTCGTTGTTGTTGTTGTTGCTGTTTTTGACCTCCTCGTCGCCATCTTGCCATCAATCCTTTTCATGTCCTCATGATTTCGTTTCTCCCCAAGGCGGGAGAAGCGGCGGCGGCGGAGGTGGAGGTGGCGGCGGCGGCTGCGGCAACGGCAACTTCTACAGAGACTTCTTCGCCGATTGCGGATCGTCCGACTGCTAACTCCGGTTGACGACCACATCCTGGTAGCGCGGAGGAGCCTCACCGGGACTCGAGCCGGTGCTCGAGGAACCTCCACCCGCGCCACCGCCGGCGGAGGCGGCGCGACCTCCGCCGCTCTCGGCCGCTGCCGTAGCCGCGGTCACCGCTGGGCTCGTGCCGGAAGGGTGGTGCTTTAGCAGAGGCTTGCCGGCTGGGTCGTCCGACGCGTCGTCCTTCTTGTCCGCCACAACGGGCGAGATGCGAAATAACTCGATCTTGAGG
Source organism: Dermanyssus gallinae (assembly GCA_003439945.1). Classification (NCBI taxonomy): domain Eukaryota; kingdom Metazoa; phylum Arthropoda; class Arachnida; order Mesostigmata; family Dermanyssidae; genus Dermanyssus; species Dermanyssus gallinae. The sequence continues at coordinate 95,431 of QVRM01002040.1, read as the reverse complement.
TGGTCGCAGATCTGCGCGCAGACCGCGTTGCCGTACAGAAACAGGTCGATGGTGGTGAACGTCAGGCCGGCGTAGAGCACGACGCGCTCGCTCAGCGGAAAGTCGAGGTACTGGTTGAAGAAGAGCGCGAGCGGCGTGAGCAGCGTCAGATCCCACGCGTGCAGCTCGGAGCGCGTCATGTGCGCGACGATGAGGCGGAACGTCAGCTTGACGCCGACCAGGCCGAGCGTCATGAGCGCGAGGCACGGCTGGTCGGCGATGAGCGACGGCGACTTGTAGGCCATCACGAGGCCGGGCACGATCGTCATGAGGGCGGGCGCGAGCGGCGCGAGCGCGGTGCCGTCGGCGCACACGTGCTGCGTCTGCGACGACAGACACACGCGCAGGTAGTTGACCAGCGCGATGACGGAGCCCGCGATGCACACCGCGAACGGGATGTAGCGCGCCTCGAGCACGCCGAACACGCGGCTGTCCCACATGTCCTGGCCGAACAGCGCCGTCGCGAGCAGCACGCCCATCACCGAGAACTGCGCCTCGGTGACGTCGAACTTGCCGAAGCGCAGCGCGCCGCTCACGTACGTCTGCCAGTGCGCGCAGTAGAACAGGAACATGGCGGTGAGGCACTGCACGAGCATGACGGGCGGCCGCGCGCCCATGTGGATGGCGACGGCGACGCCGAGCGCCAGAAACAGCGTCGACAGCGCGTCGCAGCCGTGGTCGAACAGCTCGCCGAGCGGCGAACTCGACCCGGTGCGGCGGGCCTGTTTGCCGTCGCACGCGTCGAGCGTCTGGTAGACGAACAGGCCGACCGCGCACGCGACGAACAGCAGCGGGTGGACGTTCGAGCGGGCGTCGGGCGCCATCACGACGAGCAGCAGGCACGTCAGCACGTTGATGAGCAGGCCGATGATCGTCATGAGGTTGGGCGCCAGCCACTCGGGCAGCTGCAGCACGACCCACTCCCAGAACGGCTGCATGTAGGGGTCGAGCAGCGACTTGCCCGTCGCCCGATACTGGTGCTGCTGGAGCCGCTTGAGCTGGTCGAGCGACAGCGGCTCGATGAGCGACCGGAGCAGCATCGTGAGGCCGCCGGCGTGCGTCGTCGTCGTCGTCGTCGCTCGAGCTGTCGCGGCAGTCGTAGAAGAAGAGCAGCGACCACCACCGCCGCCGCCGCCTCTGACGCCGATGCTGTCGCTAGAGGAATAGAGAGGAATAACCGTCGCCCGCGAAGCTGACAACAAAGATGCCGACGACGACGATGAAGGCAACGACGACGATGACGAGGACGACGACGAAGGCAACAGTGAAATCGATGACGTCGATGGTCGATTCACGATGACGCCCGTTGTCTTTCTTCCGTTGACAGCAATGACGATTGGGGGGGAGTTGGCACGTGTTCGAGTCCGTAGATGGCGAGGTGTTGTTGTTGATGATGTGGTTCTTGTTGTTGTTATTGTTGATGATGTGGTTCTTGTTGTTGTTGATGATGTGGTTCTTGTTGTTGTTGATGATGTGGTTCTTGTTGTTGCTGATGTGCTTCTTGTTGTTGATGCTGTAATTGTTAACGCTGATGACGACGATGAAGATTATGATGCTGTTGTTGTCGTTGTTGTGCTGGGCGGTTGTTGTCAGAATCCTGTGACAGTTCTTCCGCACGGTGAGCCTCCACTCAAGCAAGAGGGAGAGAGTGAGAGTCGTCACCTCAACTAACTCCACCATCCACCAAAGTCAACACGGGCCCGCGACAACTCCCACGATAGCACACCAACATAACAGCGATTACAACACTCTCACAGACACACTCAGACACAGAGACAGATAGAAAGAGGCTCAAAAAACGGGCAGTCCCGTAGTCTGTATTAACGGCTACTACTCCTGTGCCGTCTGTCTATTTAGATGACCCAATGAACAATATCAGTAGTGATCGAAACGAGCCGGCGGCTTTCGACGGGATTCTTAGGTCTGCGTCACCGTGGCGCGGTGTGAAGCGAACGCTTGCTGGTCGGTCGCTCCTGCGACTTTCAGTCGAGAGAAGGAAGGAATGTCGCCGTGGGGCTGACGCCGCCAGTCGTAGATAGATAGACACGCCGATATAGAAAAACAGGCAGGCAGATAGACAGACAGACAAATACCCAGACAGATAGATCGACGTGTATGTTCAGATGTGAAGAAGACAGACGCGCTGTGGGACGCAGTCGGCGGAACCAACAAACGACCAATACCCCGACGATCTGTATTTGCTGCTGCTGTTTCTTAAATCAGCCACTGGTCCGTTATCTGGTAGTCAGTCGGTGGTCGGTGGTCGGTAAGTTGTAGAGAGTAGTACAACAGAGTAGTACTACAGTTCTTCAACAACGTCACGGTTCCGTTGGCTGGGACTATATAGCTGGCTAACTAATTGATTGACTGACTCTCTGACTGTATGTATGTATTTCATACATACGTATGTCTCTTTTGCCAGTCTCAAGTTCGCGTTTTGCTACTCTATCTGGTAGTAGTCAGCTTGCGAACAGAGTTTGCCTCATTCGTCCACCTCATGCACCTCTCTCTCTCTATATCTGGTGGTGTTTTGCTGTTTTGCACCTGCGGCTGCTGCTGCCTTTACGTATACTTTGTGCAAGCAGTCATGTCTACTTCTTCGATTTGTTATTGTTGTTGTCGTTTATATTGTTGTTATCGTCGTCGTCGTTGTTGTTGTTGTTATTGTTGTTTTTGTTGTTGTTGTTGTTGCCGTCGTCTTCTGGTTACTGGCTGACGCTTTTCTGCTTGACGTTGCTCAACATACTCTTCGAGCGACTGTCAGATTGAGCGGCAGCGGGAAGCCGTGACGTTGACGGAACGGTAACTGAACAACAATGATGACGACGACGTCGATGACGAAGATGACAGCAAAAGTCGCCGCCTGCCTCGCGCCTCGTGTTGACGTTGCTTCGCTGTAGCAGCTGGCCTGGCCTGGCGTTGACGCAAAACAACAATAAAGATGTACCACGGTGCACTCGCTGGTACAATGCACACGAGATTCTTCGTTTTACAGCTGCAGCGCACACAGAGAAAAACGAACTTCTTGTTCTAATATCCACCGTCGTTTAGATCCAACGCAGCAGCAGCAGCAACATTAGTAGCACAACCAGCACGATGATATCACATCATAGGCGTTGTCAACAGTCAATCTACAATATCGTATTGCAACGTTGGACATAGGTACAGATCCCGAGCGAAAAACAGCATTCGCATAACGGCAGCAGCGAGGAACAACACTTCACAGCGATGGTTGATTTCCACTACTAAATAACGTTACTTCGTTCACTCTTACGAAGTACTAAATAGAATCACGATTGGTACTGCTAAGATTGGTACTGCTTCGATTGCTACTGCTGCTGCTGCAGATCATGATCATGATCACACGATAATGATGGTGGTGGTACTCTATCTACCAGCCTAACCACATTACTTGTAATAATGATACGAGTAATGGTAGTTGTAGTCGCAGTTCCACCATCACCACCACCTTCACCACCAATATCACTGCAACAGCAACAGCAGGAGAACAACACGGTAGTAGAACGTGTATTCTTGTCGTTCACAACGTGTGTCAACAACAACAATTGTAGCTGTTGTTGTTATCTGATTGATATCTGACGTTAGTTAGCAGTGGCAGAATTCGTTGTGTTCTGGGCCTTTGTGTTGATGCTGGCTGGCTGGCTGGAGGCCGAATTCGATTGTCAATTGTCGTTGTCGTCGTCGTCGTTGTTGTAGTAGTTGTTGTTGTTGTTGTTGTTGTAGTTGTAGTTGTTGTTTGTCGTCGCTCGTATGCGTCTCTCGTGGGTGCGGCGCTGTGTTCGAAACGAAGAAGAATTCGACGCAACAATTCGACTGTCGTGTATTATTACCACGACCACGACAACCACCCGTGCTAGCAGCAACAAACACCAGCAAACAATAGCACGAGCCACCACCACCACCACCACCACCACCACCAGTCAACACAGTCCACGACTCAACACTGCTTCTACTACGGCGGCGGAAAAGGAACAGACTCAACGGCGATGGCAGCGGCTTCTTCTACTATCTCGACTACTATATGACTACGTCTACTACTTACGACTACGTCTACTACTGCTATGACTACAGACAGAGACCTGGCGGCCGCAGACAGACATTATCCTCCTCGCATATCGTTCGACATCGTTACGACGACGACGACAACGACCACAGCTGCTGCTGCTGCTGTTGTTATTGCTGCTGCGGGTGGGTAGACAGACTCGACTAGCGCCACCTAGCGGGGCTAACTGATAGTCGCTGCTGCTGCTGCTACTGCTGATAATAATAAGAATGCTGATGATGGTGATGATCATAAATAAGTGGGCAATAGAGAGAGGGGGGAGAGAAAGCGCAGAGGAAGTGCAGAGAAACCGAGGGCGAAAGAGAACCAGAGGGGGAGAGAGAGAGAGGACAAACCGGGGAGAAAGAGAACGAGAGGGGGAGAGACAGAGAGAGGACAAACCGCGAACGTGTCTAGAGGAGGTCAGAGGAATGATGCAAAGTTTTCGGGCTGTTGTCTCTCAGCAGCCAAAATTGAACGTCCACGAAAGTGTTTTTCACATTGCTCATTCATAGACGGACAACCCCATAAAATACGAGTGTGGGGCAACGGTGGGGCTCGAACCCGCGCGCCGCACCTAGATCCTCTTGCACATTCATAGACGGACAACTCCATCAGTACAAACGTGGGGCAACGGTGGGGCTCGAACCGAAACGCGCGCCGCACCTTCATGTTCTCTCTCCTCCGGTTGCGAGGCGCGCAGACTTTAGCCACCACGGGCTGCTCGACTCGAAGGAATGATGCGCGGACATACGCAGGAGGAAATTTGTGTTTCCCCCCAAATAGTGTGTTGTACCTTTGTTGTGTTTTTGTCGTTTCATCGCCGCATCATGTCATATGAAGAGAATATATGCCATTATCAGCAGTATCGCCACCTAGACAGACAGATATAAACAGAGGTGGATATATAGATAAATAAACAGATAGTTGATAGGTAGCCCGGTCGCGCTCGCTGTTCGCCCGTTCGGAGACGGAGAAGACCAACATTCCTGTAGCCATTGTCATTGTTGATGCTGTCGCTGCTGCTGCCGGGGTCTTCTCGATGTCCCCTAACTTAGTTAGTTAGTTAGGCAGCTTCCTCGTGCCGCATCCTGGCATCTTCCGATGCGATCCGGTCTGGTCCGCTTCGAGTCACGACAACAACAACGACGATGGCGATGATTTCTCGTCCGCTTCCTCCAGAACATACTACTCATCCGCCCATCTCTCTGACTAAGCAGTGACGCGACAGCACATGGCTTTGTTTTATGAGCGGCCGAAGGCCAATTTGGGAGGGGGCAATTTTGATTTTTTGAAAATGATTTTAAAGGACGTGATCAATCAATCGCATAGAAGAAGAGAAGAAGAAGAAGAAGAAAAGGAGGAAGAGGTTGGTCTTTTTCCGAATGTTCATGGCGGCGTTTTTTGAAGATAATGACTATTGTGTCAAATGTCAAACAAAGTGGTTGCGGTTGTGATTCTTGTTGTGCAACAACAAACACAATGCAACAATAACAACAACAACAATTGCTGTTATTGTTACCGTGGTTGTGTCGTTACTGTAAATCTTAGTTGTTGGATTGAATTCATCTCAGTCAGATAGACTACTGGCGTCTACAGCTCCAATTTAGCTTGCCGGAACGTTTCTTTTTTTCACGAATAGATTCGTTTCTTGTGTCTATCCGTCCGCTGTATTAAATTATAGCACTTAGCATCTATGCATTTTAGTTTATTCGCCTTGTTGCGTCTTTCTAACTTTCTGTCTCTTTTTGTTGTCTCGGTTTAGTTTCCTTTAGTGCGTCATCTAGCGCGGTGTCGCCGGCGGTTCGACTCATCTTATTGTTGATTGAATCGTCTTCTAGCAATACTCAGCGAGAATAGATGATAAGCCATAAACACTGCTGAGAGGTGGCGGCCAACATGCTGCCACAGAGATTCTGTTTGGGAAAACATATAAAAATATATAAAACCCTAAGCATTTCCGGCTCTCAACGCATTAACAATAAGCCTTGCGGCGATGTCAGCCCCGTGAGGAACGGGCTGAATTCTGTACGGAATGAAATGATAGTCTAGAATTGAAAAGATTAAAAAAAGTTCTCTTTTCATTGCACCACATTTCCCCGGGAGCCCCATAGACAGCGCCACGGAGTCTCGTGTTACTGCTGCCGTTCAGCTACGGAACAGTTCGACTTGTAGGCGCTGCCATCCGACAGTTAGGAACAAGTCGTACCGGTCCAATCCCTTCTCTACGACACTTATATGTCTACTACACATAAACCTGGTCATACACGACATACATAAGATCTCATCGTCGTGCACATAGGTTCCTCCTCTCGCGTACTATATGTATATATTTATAGAAACAAAAGTTCGTGTTCTATGTTAGTGGTGTGGTACTACATCAACAACAACAAAAACAACGACGCCATGCAGTCCCATTGCTACTGCACAAACAATTCTGTTCCAACATAAACAATAACAATAGCGACCCCTTTCCCGCCCCCCTCCCCCCACCATCAGGAGCCCGGCGTGTCGGTGGCCGTTCGAAATCAGCGTTGCATAGATGTATATATAGAACGTTTATTGTTGATGTGTTGTGTCGTGCTGAGCGCGCGGCGTGCTCTTTCGTATGTAGATGCATAATGTGTCTACACTGTTTGTGTATATAGCGGCATGTATTAGCTAGCCTCTAGATCTCTATATAGACAAATCAATATATATATATAGACCAATTGTATATAATCATATGCCATATGCGTCGTGGCTACGACCAGCAAGAAGAACAGTGCAGCGCAATGTCCGAAGCGGAGGACGGACTCAGATGGCGTATTCGTCGGGTTCACAGTGACAGATGTGCACTTATACCACAGTTCGACTGTGGCAAGCTGGTCAGCAAAGAGGGACTGCCCGTTGAACTCTACACGCACAAAAACAAGTCACAGGTATTTTTTTTTTCGATTTCTCAGTGATAACTAGAAGAAAAGCTAGGCGCAAAGTTGTGAATCAATTTCTTCTACTGGCAAGATCCGCATGTATCGTGCTGCTGTTTACGGTGTTGGGTCGTTTATTCCCTTATATATATATATATATATATATATACATAGTAGCGGAGTGGCTTAAAAATTAGCCATGATATGAAAAACCGTAGACGGGCATTAGCCTTACGGAAAATCTTTTTAAAAAAAAAAAATATATATATATATATATATATATAATGGAGAACGATTTTAGGTTGAACGTATATTTTGTTAAGTAGTTACTAAAGTTAGATCTGTTTTTATCATCCCTCTAAATGTAGTGTACTGAGTTTGTTTGCTCACATATGTATGTGGCTGTGAATACGCCATCATGTCAATATATATATATATATATATATATATATATATACGGGGAGTATATCCACACTCTGCGGCATGCACAGGTTGCTTAAGATTTCATGCTATTTAATATTAATTCCACCGGTGCTATTTTATAATTTAATTCTATTTAATATTGTAACTAGTGACAAAGCAGAACTTCTAGTCAGGGCTCAACGTTCACAGCACAGGCCACGCCCAAGCATGTGCTATGAAAAAGGGAAAAATAGGCAAAATAAAAAAACATAAGAACGGCCTTACATCTACATATCTTAGGGAAGATTTTACAACGTCGGCCGCTGTATAACGGTGTGTAATAATTTTTTGACTAAGTGCACCTATTACATTTACATTGTTGTCCATATATATATATATATATATATATATATATATATATATATATATATATATATATATATATATATATATATAATACTTGTATTACACTGAACCTTGTTTTGACAAAAAAAAACGCTCCTTTACAACAAACTGCGCTTGACGTTGCAGGTATTTGCAAAGGCAAGTAATGGTCAAATCCACTTCTCGGCTCGTATACCGCTGACAGGTTCAACGACATATCTCGCTGCAGAAGACGTTGAAACAGGTAACCGTTTAAGCTCATTCTCTACACTTACACTATATTTAAATCTGCTAGGCGCAAGCATATATATATATATATATATATATATATATATATATATATATATATATATATGTATAGCCTTTTCAGCGATTAAAAGAAACTGCGTTTTGGGGCTTTCAGGAGAGGTCGAGTTGATACCGGCATACCGGCTTCCTATGAAGAAATGTCTCGAACAGGCGAACAGTCAGACAAAGGATGAACGCAGCTATGCCGAGCGGTACGAAGACTTCACGAAGAACTTCGGCACGAAAACCATGCAGAACATCTTTAAGGCTCGAGAGCGGCTGCAAGTTTCACAGCGTAATGTCGTAGCTGCTGCCGCGGACACGCTCAACGAGACGGTCGTCGAAGAGCGGTCAGAGGACACATCGTTTCAACAGCTCGACGATTTGACGATCGAGTTCCCGCAAAGGAACGCCGAGTTCACCTCGGTTAAGGGTGTGTACAGCGTGCAGGAGGTGTTCAGCCACATCGACCCGGAGTGCTTCGACAACTACGCCGCCAGCAACTGGGCCTTTGAGGTGGTCAACAAGGACAAGCTCGTCGAGTGGGCTGCTAACGATACCTACTCGAGGTACGTCCTGCAGCGACTCGGCCAGGTGTCGAAGAACGAGGCTCTCCGAAAGATGCAGCTGCGCTGTCTGGCCGCCTACGACATATTCACCTACATCTACAAGATGAAAGTCAAAGAGCTACGCTCCCGTGATCCGCTGCCGCGGGTCGACGAGCCGTACAAGACGCAGATCATGGACGTGTTCTCGCGAGTCATCATCGACGGTAAAGGTCGCGGTATGCGCGCCATCTTAGCGAAAGCGAAGGACAAGCTGGTCGCGCACTGCCTGCTCTTGCAGCTGCTACTCGAGGACTTCCGCGTGGACATGACTCTACTTCAGAACGACATCAAGATGCCGACATCGCGCCTCACGAGTGTGGCATTTATGCTCGGCTGTCATGTAGTACAGGGCCGATCACCGTCGGGCATCACTACGCGGACCGTCGTGCTGAAACTGCCGCTGTATCAGTACAAAGGCGATGGTCGGCGAAAATCTAGAGCGTCGTTAAAATAAATGATCTAAGCTTTGCTCAGTATTTTTCCCGTCCCATGTAAATGTGTCTATGTGTCTTTATATTCTTAATGCAGGATATTTCGCCATTCAATTGGTAGTCGGTAGGCTCATGTTTTACTATGTGTCACACTCACAATATGTAATGAACTTTGGATGTTAGGGACGTTCTGCAAATTTCTGCACGCACAGGTAATAGTAGCGTTCAATACCATATTCTCCACAGAAGCCCAGTATTTTTCCTGTCCAATGTAAATGTGTCTATGTGTCTTTATATTCATATGCAGGATTTATTTCGCCATTCAGTTGGTAGTCGGTAGGCTCATGTTTCACAATGTGTCACAATGTTACGGCAGGGTCCCACAACACGTAATTAACTTTGGATGTTAAAGACGTTCTGCAAGTTTCCGCACACACAAGTAATGGTAATGTTCAATACCATATTTTCCACAGAGGCTACAAACACAAAATTAAAACAGTTCGGCTTTATACGTATGATGACGGTATCCGTGTATATTGACTTTGCAAACCACTTTTGACTAACCCAGCTCAGTAGGAAGTGACAAGAGTGGGTACCCACATTGTATAAAGTACTCTCTTTAATTTATTTAAACAAAACATATTTTTTAATGAGTGGGCGTCTCGAATTATATCGAACAACATTATGAGTAATTGAGTAAATATATTTTTTTCAATTGTTGATGTAATCATTGGCTTAAATAATACGATCTTGGCTGTTTGCAGCATAAGCTAGCGAAAAGACTCGAATTAAGTTATAAACATTAGACTACATATATACCATATATGGCTTATGGAATTTCCCAAGTGAACCTGTATTTGGAGTATGACTCCCAGCCTAATAAATGAAGCGCCAATAACAGCATATGTAATTATTGTATAAGACGATGTTTATATGGCGTTTTGGTAATTAGACGTAGATATTACAATATAAATGTTTCTGGAGGCAAGTCAGGGGTTAGTTTTCCTGTTTCTGACCAGCAATTTATTATAGGCGATAGGTAAGTAAGACAAAGATAATACAACTTTGTCATACTAAGGGCAGGATGGAATTGTAGATAACCGTACCTAGATGCGCATACTGCTATGTATGAAAGGGCTCGTTTTCTGAAGACTTCAGCATGATATAGTTCATGTCTGCATTTAGCGATTGCGTTCTTCAACAGATCATTGCTAGTGCGGACGAGTAGTGGATCTGTACTGAGCGAGAATCTAAACGTACACCAAAGTCAGGATAGACATATCTGATGTGATAGAATTTCTGCATGACAGCTTTTACGTTGCACTTTTGGCTGACACGTGTTTTGCAATGATTCAATCAAAAATATGCAATTCATATACGTCCTATCCCTCTAAAGATACCAGCGAGTCTAAGGAAATTTTGTAGACGATAACTGCTTTTTTGTCTATCGTACTTTTTTCGAGCCACATGTTAGGAAAAACGCGCATTAGATGGTAATTAAGCGTTAAAGCTTGTAAAAATTACAAAATGTTGGTAAAAAACGTGCAACAACTCGATAAACTTAGAGTCACATAATTAGGGTAGGTGTTAGTTGCTCATTGAACTCACTGTCCGAGTGACGTATACGCTTCGCCTCGTCAGCGACCACGGGAGAAAATATAAGTCAACGGCCTTGACCTCCGGCCTAACGACAGTAGGCAACGACTGATATCGAACTTGCCCTGCACTACGCCATATGAATCACCACGTGTTCCACGAGTTATTGCAAGATTCCCTTTGCTTTAAGTTATACTTTTACGACCCTCGCAAGCCAGTTATTGGCATTGCGACAAACCTTCATTCAGCGATGCATCCAGGCGGATTGGCAGATGCCGATCGTTGAATAATAATAATATTGTCGGTGTAAATATATTTATAACGTGAAAAAAATATATTGTCGGTTCTATAGAATAATATTTAGAACCTAGAAGAACACAAGGAATACACGGTCACACCTCATAATAATAATAATCATTATCAGCATTATAATTTATTTATTGCACCATATGTATGGTATATATATATATATATATATATATATATATATATATTTGTAATAAAACACATGTTTATAGATAAGTAATAAAATATCATCGAGCTAACTGCGTAAGAGAAATAGCTCTCTGACAGGTATCGAGATGGTAGATAGGGCACGGCTGGTTACATAAACGGCACAAACAGCCGGCATCAGGATCGTGAAAGCCTCTTCGATGGCAGAGTTTATGGTGAAACCCGTGAAGTGAATAGCGGGTCACGAGATGTCGGTTGGGTTGTAGTGGTCTCTGCCAGTTCTGTGTGACCATTGCTGGCGAATTAAAGAAGCTTCCGGGAACTCCTCGAACGTTCTTCATAAATTTTTCTCTAAACTGAATAAGAGCAGCGGTTTCTGAGAGACGGAATCTAGTTACTAGATCTTCTACAAGTGGTTGAGTAGAAGTCATAAGGTAGACTAGACGTTTTTTTGCATTTCGTGGCAACCCAATGGCTAACATGAAAAACGTAGGCATTACCTTATCTAGTTTTTCTAGCTGTGATAGGCTGAGGTATTCTCATATGACCTGGATGCCGTAGGCCGCCACCAAAGCAACTTTCAGGTCAAAAAGTGCTTTTAGTGTGGTCAGGGATAATTGCTGGGGCTTTTCGACTGTAGACATCGCGACTAGACTTTTTCTGGTTCGTTCGGCGATGTGTTGTCCAAAGGTTGTGCCCTTCATCGAAAGCTTAATAATAATAATAATAATAATAATAATAATAATAATTAGTCGCTCCTTGTGTGCCATGGGACCAGCCCTGGAACCAGTGAAAATGTTCCCTAATGACACAGAAAGACACATCAACTAGAGGGTTCCTTCTGTACAGCTTGCTCAATAAATGCAGCCTGACTTTATTTCATTGTATCTCTCTCTCTAATAACACGTCACTTCAAATAAAATCGTTGGCTTTGAAATACTGCCTATATAATGTGCCTCAAGCGAAACCGTTTTTTAGAAATATTTGACCTTATATTCGTATTTCATATATTCATGAGATCAAACACCTGCTTAAACTATAACAAATTTAAAAATAAATACTTGAACGTATAATTGTAAGGAGTACCGACATTGTTTAGATGACTGTTAGTTATGCATACAACCAGTTCAATGTTGGTAAATATACGTAACGCAAGTGGGAGTTCCACAGTGCTTCTGGTACTTAGTGAGAGCCTCGTGAAGGTAGTTACGGTTCTCTCTATCAATATATAAATCTAACTATGTGTACCAATATGTTGATATATATCCTACAGTTCATAAGCCCTAATTTTTAGCAACGTTTTATAGCGGAAGTAACACACAGGCCTGACTTGCTGATGGTATATAATTACAAACTTGGCTATGCAAGATGATGTGTGACTTCCCACGGCATGATGATAAACTATGACACATGTCCTCTGTGCTGCTGAAATGCCGGTTTTCACTCCTTCCAGAGTAATTCCAGGCTTTGTGGTCACTGTGGCAAGTCCGGCATGGTCTAGTGGCTAGGATACGTGGCTCTCACCCACGAGGCCCGGGTTCGATTCCCGGTGTCGGAATCTTTTCTTGCAAATTTTCGAAATCAAATATAATAATAGTAGTAATCAAATATAATAATAATAGTTAGTTTAAACTAATTATTGTATCATCATTTCTGGTATTCATAACAGTATTCCAGTTACCGCAACTGTAGCTTTGATTCATAGGATTCGAGCAAAGCTTTCTATTGGGAGACGTTGGTTGCACCGTAGTGCTACCTGGGTAGCAATGAACGAAGGCCTCTGGCTGTCAAACAACAAACACATTGCTACAGTGACTGTAACAATTAAAATTCTACACGGTAAACGCGTATCCGATTGAAATTATTTTAAATTTATATATTATTATAGAACTGTCAACATATTATGGAAGACTTATCGTGACACTGGTTGAGGAACCCAACTGTTTCCTAGTTTCGCTAGTAAGTTTTATATATATATATATATATATATATATATATATATATATATATATATATATATATATATATATACAGATTCCTAATACCAATCCAACTGCCGCGGTAACAACTGCTATCCAAATTAGCGTCGTTTATAAAATTTTAAGTTCACTTATTGTAAAAAGCTTATATGACTCCGTAGACCCTGATTTACCGCGAAACAACTACATGGATTACTAAGTTGAAGATCTACGTCTGACGCTGTTGTCTTTTGTTTAGACCACGTAAATAGCTGCTAAGATAAAGAAAAAAGATGATATTTGCCGCTTGTATCGATTTTAAAACTGCTTTCGAATACGTTAAGAGAGACAAAGTACTTGAAGTACTTTCAACCCGTTTCCCTACAGAGGGAACTGTATGCGCGGCATGATACAAGTAAACTCAATTACTAGAACGGGCCTCATTATGTCAACAGGCCAGTAGCACTGTGAGCTGGAGTTGTTCAGGGTGGCCCTGAGAGCTCGTTCTTTTTCATACTCTATATAGCGGGCTTGGCGGACGCCCTCAGAAATGTAATAGCCAACACACGCATTTTATGCCGACGACCTAGTAGTTCTAGAAAAGACAGACTTAAGTCAAAAGGCGAGAGCCGAAGAATACTCTTACTCGTGTACTCTCAGAACTTTCATTAGATAACGACGTGGAAGCATGGTATGGCACTTTCTCCTTTGCGCCTGTGGTCCTTTGCCTCCCCGGCGCCCGCAACGATACTTCGTCTCTCTCAGTTGTTATCTGCAACAATCTTTTCGATTTTCTCGGGGCGTGCGCCTGTCAAACGTTATGGCACTTCTGATTATCGCGTCTCGACTCCCAAACCATTCAGAAATAATACCGTTTCTCCGTCCATTATCAAACTTTCCCAAGGAGAGGTTTCTGGCGCCAACAGGCCTATTGTATCAACAGATACCCTAATGCATTGAACGCATAGAGGCCTTGAAAGAGCAACATCCATTAACTCCCGAGGACCTAGAATGGCCAACTAACCAAAGCCTCTCTGTTCTTTGTTACCTCAAAGAAAGACGTTTAGGCGGCTATCGAGATCTTCTCCAAGATGTCCACTATTAACAGACATCAAGTATTTTCCCTTCTCGAATGGGTGGCTGCCAGCCTGCTTTCCGCGTTGGTTTCCCTTATTTCCTCCAACCGTTGATATTTGGCTTAGAAAAAAAGACGGATCCGAACGTCCCACTGCGCTGTCGCCTTCAATGCGCAGGTATGCCGTGGAGATTGGATGTAACCACAACAAAGCGCTGTTTGGCGCCACTGGTGCATACCACTTGGGATGCGTCACGCAAACTGAGACCGTGGTAGCCATTCACGCCTATTTCGCTCGCGCAAACCTCCAGGTTTTTTAAAGCTCGATTTTAGAAAATGACGCCCTCATCGGCCTCAGTGTGGTCAACAATCTGGGACATGGCGGCCAATCGTGTGTCATCGGCGCAGGGTGACGCCCTAGACATGCCGCTATTAATAAGATTCTAGGATCGCTTTGTTTGTGCGCGAAGGAGGGCAGGCGCCCCGAAGAGATGACAGTTACACCCTTTGAGCGATGGAAAATGCCGGGGTGGGGATGCAATTGTTACCGACTCCCTAGCCCACTTCTACGGTGCACCTACAGCTGGCTATGCGGCCCACCTTACGGAGACCAGTAAGCTAAGAAAATACTTATTATCAATCGGGTATCCCCACAAATTCTGCTCTTTCGCGTTCGAAATTTTGAGTGCTCCTCGCGTTTGATCCGCAAGTCGGCACTTTGTTAAACTTGTCATCCGATGGTAGCATGTCGTCGTTCTTCTATATAGAATATTGACATACATTATGAAAACGCCGCCTTCAATCGGAGCGCACTTCTGAAGCGGTCTTGGCCTGGCCTAAACGAAACATACACGTGATGGTCACCATATACGTCCACTAGGTACATTAGCTCAGCTAATCCTTAGCGATATATGTAACTTATATATAATGTATTATACAGAACATTGATCATAGAAAAATAGGGACGAGGAGCCAAGGAATCAGTTATGCCACGTAATTTTGAGCCTGGAGGAGTGGGGAGGAATCTGGGTTTAGTGAGTTTGCGAATACTATTAGTCACTGCTGACTACCAGTAATTCTAATTTCAGAAACCTTTTTTTTTATACAAAGAACTTGTATCTACATTTGTTTATCAAGTGGAACTGCGATATTGTGGTTGCCTCAACTTTAAGCAGAGGACTACCATCTACCAACCGAAGGTAGCGACCAAGGATGTGCTCTTTTCATACTACTCTATATGAAAGGCGATACAAAGTGCTTGTTTTCACAACAAATTCCGACACAGAGAGGGCCAGATATCATTGCCTCTTTTACTTAACGATACTTCTATCCGTATCTGCATCGTTTCCAATTCACAAGCCTGACCTAGTACTACTCCTTCAATCTTTTGCTCACCGACATTGTTGGTTTTATCCGGCAGAACCTGAAGACCACAGTTGTGATGTATGCGGATGACATCATAGTCGTTTACTGCAATCTGGGTGCTATAAAGTGCACTACTTTCCTGGTAAAGGGGTTTTTTGCCTCTAGATGGCATGAGACAAACGGCAGGAGGGCCAAAGCTGTGAAACTTAGACATGGGGTTTAATTAGCTGCCAAGGACGTTATACATTGCGGCGACCAACCCCTGAAATTTGTCGACTGCCTCCGACGTATAAGGCTTCCACTATACCGGAATGATGTGTGAAGCTTTAGCCTCTTTCTCGAGGTGGACGATATTAGGCGACCGTGGCTTACGACAGCACTGATTATGCTTAAGGTGGTTACGAGGCTAATATGAAGTCTTAACAGAATGTGGGAACACTTTATTTGGCCAAACATTAGTTTGCTTTAAATGCTCTATGTAATGTACATGAAGCAAATACTTTGCTTGTCACGGCGGGCGAAGGGCTGGATTGCGCACCTTATGTCGGGCTATGCACAGGTCGTGAAAATATTCCCACTGATGGCGCGGATGATATCATTCGAGTGCCTTACCTCGGACTAGTAAAGTAAAGTTGAACAAGTCCAACGGAAATTGCGAGGCCTAGATATGCTCAGTGCCTCATAAATCTATCTGGTTCTGCATATGGCAATTGCCGTGGCTATACTAGATACATAAATACCTTTGGCTGTCATGAGCATCAGCGTTGTTTAAATACAAAACTATTTCACGAAACGTTCATGTGTGCAATTGTCGACTGTCCCAAATATGTCTTTTGTTTTGCGCGCCTGTCCCTCTGCCCCTTACGCAAAGATTGTTGAATTGCCTCTTTCTAATGACACGCCGCAAAGAGTAAACAATTATTTTTTTATAATCATAATTAATACATTACATATAATGGTCAACATTTTGAGTAATACATATATATATATATATATATATATATATATATATATATATATATATATATATTGTTGTTTTATAAGTGCGTTTTATAGATTACATAATTTTATTTCATAATATCATATTAATTAATCATATTCATCTTATTAGATAAAATTATGTAATCTATAAAACGCACTTATAAAACATATATATATATACAAACAAACATAAGAACTAATCCCCACACCAAGGATTGAACCGGCGATCGAGCACGACTGAAGCCATCGAAACATTGCGCACTAGCTGCCTAGGCCACGCCACTATTATTCATTTAGAACTGGTCTAGTGCTGACCAACATGTAGCCCCCACCTATGAAATTAGAGCAGAAAAGGTCTTCTAGTAACGACCCTAGTTCGACAAACCTAAAAACTGGAATAACATTTAAACAACGAGTGTTACAACCTTTTCAGCTGAGAACTTTAACACGAATTGGGCATTGCTCGCGCAAAGAAAACATTACTTAAGAAGAACGTCATAAACACCTACAAAGGAAGCAAATAAATAAAAATGAATGAAAGAGGGACATGCCTTTATGGAAACCTTGCCTTAGGTTTATAGTAACCAGACGGCTAGAAAGACCCAATTTTATTTGCAATAGCCTGTGGAAACTCAGTAGTTATATTCGACGCTGTTGACACTAATAAACCAGAGTCAATGCATTGGTCTATTGCCAGACTGAAATTACATTGTAAATGTAGTAGTAAAAGTATGCGTGTATCGCAGGCTAATTCTCCCTTAACAACCGTGGAGGGTGCCAGCGAAGCGACCGATGAAGTCCGTAACGGTGAAAAGCTCTCGATCGATTCGGAATTTAACACGGTGACCCTGCTTGGGCAAACTTGTGCTCCGAAGCTGGTTGTACCGCCAAGAATGACATTTGTCAAGCAAGAAGCCTGAAGAAGGCAATAACGCACTAGAGCTCCACTTTAATAAGATCTGTGACGACATCGCAAAGATCCTCGGGGGTAAGATAAGATGGTCGAGGCTCGCTTCACAAAACAAGGCAAACTTATTAGATTGATGGAGAGGGAAGACAACAGAGCGGCTTCGACCTTACTTTCGCTAGGCAAGTTAGCGGTGGTCAAGGTCTCCTCAAGAATAAAAATCGGCGATTCTATCGGGACTACAGTCGTCCGGAGTTACAAAAGAGACTCGGGTCTGTCAAAAGTCATCACTGTGTCAGCTGTTTTTTGTCTGAGGTGCTTCAGGGGCTTAGCGGCATGGAGCCATACTATATATTAGAACCCTCGCAGTGTTATACGTGTTTGTGTAGTATGGGCCACTTAGGCTCTAGTTCTAAGGTCTCAATGCACCACGCAGTGTGAAAGCCAGAAGAACAGAACAGAAGTCAATTAAAAAAATAACTTCGATGACAACAGCATTGTTCCCCATGATCAATCAGTTATGCCCGGAAAGAGAACAAACATCACTGGGTTTATGAAGTGTTAGGCAGCACAGATGGATTCCACTATTCTCAGGAGTGTTGTAGGTGCGCGGATTGCTCAGGTCAGTGCGACAGATACCATGTTCTCGCGGTTCAGTTCAATAGCCGAACTAGCAAAACGACGAAAGATCCAGTGATGTGGAAGAAATACTAGTTGTGTTCAATGTATATATACATATTTTTGCGCAGGAGATGCTTTCGATAATTACTCATGTCTATGCTATATTCTGTTACATGAAATAGACATATTACACATTTTTGACACGGCCATTGCTGGAGTCTCCCAGATTTGTTTGCCACTTTGCTTTAGCTCTGCCACATTCCTCTAATCAAGGATTATTTCTATTGCGCCTTGTTTGACTACACTAAACTTAACGGCAGAACTCTCCTAGAATGTTCCCAAGTGTGTGTCCAAATTTAAACATAATGTAGGGACGCTGTTTTCTAGCGGAAATAGAGTTAATGTCTAAAGCAAATTGTACTTCTCTCTGTCATTTGTCTGGAGCTGAACATGCGGATTCAGACAAACCGTATATAAGCCATTCTTTTATAACCGCTTTGTTAACCACAAACTTTAGTAGGCCTGGCTAAAAGAGTTATTCGCGACGGGGCTGTGCGGTCCACAGAATCTGGTAAATCCTCTCAGTTTCTGTGCGCCTACATATATATATATATATATATATATATATATATATATATATATATTGCAAAGTGTAACACAGCGTCATCTACGCTATGGGAACTTTTTATCGTATCAACTATGGCGCAAGTCATTGCTTTTTACGAGTACTTCTCGTATTTTAGTATTCAATGCACACAAATTAACTTTTATTTTGCTATCTTAAAACGAGTGCCAAAGTTCACCATTAAAATAAATTTAAACCAAAATTTAAAGCGAAACGCGTTGAAACTTGCATTCTAAGGAGACCAAGTTTCAAAAACTGGCGTTACATGCAGCAAGCATTTCCGTGCTGGATTCCCAGTTACTCCTCAGATCTAGAATTAAAAAACATTCTAGATCTGAGAAGTAACTGGGACTCCAGCATGGAAATGCTTGCTGCATGTAACGCCAGTTTTTGAAACTTGGGGCATATAAACAAACATAAAAACATATATATATTTTTTTTTTAGAAGTCCTATGCTAGCTACTCGTGCACGCAACAGTGTTTATAGCGTATGTTAACTAACACCCGGTATTAGGAACGCAGTGTTACTTGTGTGCTTCTCTCGCATGCCACACGTTATGAATATTTACAGCTTGTCCGCTAAACTTGAAATTTCCATACTATTATGCCGATATGATTTAGTTATGTCTCCAAGCGTAAATAATTATTTGAAGGAACAGAGTCCTCATTATGCCTATTACCCAAGACAGCAGGGTAACGAATGCACAAATATAACTTGTCAATAATAAGCGCTGCCTAAAAAGAGCCTGTTCAACTGCTGAAACAGAAACTTATATATATATATATATATATATATATATATATATATACGTGTATTTGTATACTGTTCCCATATCAGTATATCCACACATTTGGGAAATACAGCACCTGCCGGCAATATTTACCGGAAGGCGTAGACAGCTCAGACAGGTGCTCTACATTCATTAGAAATGGCAGATTACTCGACGCTTAATGAACTGCCTGATCAGCCGAGCATAACCGAGGCAGCGGCGAAACCTGTAAATTCCGCCTGATCAACAACCGAACATTGCAGAGACGTCTCTCGCCATTGTGAGAGACGCATGCCGACAGCGAACGCTGTAACGAAATCGCAGCTAATAATCCAGATGTTTGAGGTTGTATTTCCGTAGCAGCATTTTACTTTGTAGTATTCGTGGTGTCATCTTCTTGATACGTTCGTTCATAGAAACATCTATTTTATTGCGGACGCTGATGGTTCTAATGAAATCGGCTACTCAAGCGTAATACTAAGAAGGTCACTTGTGTAAGCGGACACGTGTACCGCAAGACACCACAGATATATATATATATATATATATATATATATATATATATATATATATATATATATATATAATATAGGCTTTGAAGAACGTGAAAAATTACAATGTCTATGAAACAAGGTTTGTCTCAAACTGATAGATGTCTGCCACAACCAAAGGTGCTCTCCGCCGAGACACGTAACTCTCTAGAAAGAGTCCATGAGCTGGAGTGGGAAACAGAGCTACAGCGTTGGGACATTTCATGAGACCTGCGTTATGGGTAACAGGTGGATTTCCAAAATACTTCCACAATCACGTGCGTAAGCTGCTACGAAAGGCTCTCTTTGTCCGTTTCGCTGTTTCGATTCTGCAAGCGAGCACGCTAGGCTAACCGATAACCTTCTAAACTCTGAGGGTAGTACCATGGGGACACAATTTAAAGATGAATCTTCAACAACAGAAAGATCTCTTATGTATATAACCCCTTTTCTATCGCTCTTTATGCTAACTTTGACGAAGCAACAACCGCTAACTAGGTAAGCACCCTTATTGTAAAAGGAAAATGACTTCGATTGTCTCTCTGGTTCTCTAGGTTTGTGCAGATATTCTGCAGAATGGGCGGGCTTCGATTGTTGCATTTCGTTGTGAATCGTAGGGAATTAATCGGTGCAGCATTACCTATAATGGCACGTATATGGCAAAGAGGACGTTCTGAAAGCCAATGACCGAATATGCATGAATGCATGCGTATCGCTGACAGAACCATATCGAGTAGATATATAACCAAGCGAGCACTTTTATATATTTAACCCACCAATATAAGACCACATTCTTATATTGGTGGGTTTTGCTTGAAATCGCGTACTAGAGATACTCTGATAAGTATCGTCTGAGAGTCTCGTCTCAAGAACACCAACATGAAACTTGCAAAGAGAAGGTATAAGAATGAAAAAAAAAACAACACGAGATTGTAACGATTCTGTTTAAACTAAAATAAGGAAGCAGCATTTTTCTATTGCTGTTGTCGTATAGGAGATTACAAAGCCAAACCATCAAGCTCAACGAGGTCGTTTCCTTGCAAAACAGCGTATTTATTTCCTTTGTCGCGTCGCAGTCGCTGCTTGGGTCATTATTGCTGCTGCTGCTGCCGCCGCTGTGTTGATGCGTCTTCACACACAAACAAAGAGTTCTGCAGGCCAATATCGAGGCCAACGAGGCAGACGCAGGACATGGATGCCTCACACGTGGCCTGACGTAACGCCCAGAAGCAACTACTTATCGTCAGGACCTCGGGCACACACATTCACATACACCGACTCCACAAACATACGCATTTGCAATCGCATCACGTCATGACAATTACGATGCATGACGGATGTGTCAGGTATATAAACATATATATATATATATATATATATATATATATATATATATATATATATATATATATATATATACAATATATCATCTGAATATATCATCTGAATAATGGAGCATACGCAAGGAGCACGCAATCAATGTTCAATAGAAGATCTGGTCTGCGTCGTGTTTTAGAACGCAGAACGAACTCGCAGAGAGCGGAGGATCATCAGCACTGAGAAGGCCATCAAGCTCCAACGACCGCGAAAAAGACGAGCTTGGTGACCCTCCTCGCTGGTGGAAGCCAGTCTTGGCAGGTGCCCGTTGGTGACGGAAGAGGCAACAACGCACATTGTAGACGCAGTAGCAGAACATGTATACCTTGTCGCTTCACGATGAACCTGTAGCCGTGGCCGAATCATCACACAGCTCCAGCAATGAGTAGTGTTGTTGTTGTTGTTGTTGTTGTTGTTGTTGTTGTTGTTGTGTGTTCTTGCTGTTGTTGTTGTTGTTGTTGTGTGTTCTTGCTGTTGTTGTTGTGTGTTGTTGTTGTGTGTTCTTGCTGTTGTTGTTGTGTGTTGTTGTTGATGTTGTTGTTGTGTGTTGTTGTTGAAAATCGACGCTCCCTTACTACATGATAGAGTATGCTCTGACTGAGTGCTCTGTCTGCGTCGTGGATGATCTGGATCGCGTTCTAATGTTGCAGTCAGTACAGTCATTGCTATCGTTATCTTCTCTGTGTCGTGCGTGCTGTGTGACGGACAGCGATGACACTCGGCCTGAGCGACTAATGCTCACTGGCTGTAGAATACTAGCGATAATGTATGTACGAGCATGTTCGGGTGCCTTGGGAGTGGGGCGAATTCACAAAGCGACGTGACATTTCTCCTCTTGTGGTGGCATTTCTAAGCTAGGCCTCAACCCCTTTGTCCAGCATGATTCGTCGTACGCACCATAGTGCCATGCAACATGATTTTTCTTACCTCTATTAAGAACAATTCATAACTTTCATATTGCATAACGGTTTCGAGTGCAAAACAATTAATGCACAACAGCAGCAACAACAACAACTACTAAAACTACAACGAATTAAGAGTACTCAAAGAGCAGCGTTTAAATCCAGCGTACCAAACGCTCACGGGAGAGAACTTTACGAACAATCCGGACAACAATTACCAGCAGATTTTGGCTGTTTCTATTAAGCTCATACAGGGTAATGAGTTTACAGAGGGAAACGTACAGGGAACATACGGAGAATAGTTTACACTAAGCCGGCCGTAGAATGCATGCACAATAGCTCTTTAAGACTCTCTTGAGAAAACCAGATTGTCTAATTGAAAACTAGCAAAGCAGGAGCTTTTTTATATGTACACTATTTATAAGTTTTTACTTTTTTTTTGTACATTTCATAATGACATTTGTGCGCGACGTCTGCTGTTCATCTCATAGGCATTTGTGTTTTGATCCTGCAAGAGATAGGTAAATGCAACTCTTTGGTTGAACGCGTTTATGCAGGCCGGATAGGAGTTTGTAGTTTGTGGCTACCGTTGCTGTTGTTGTTGTTGTGGTTGTTGCTAGTATTATCGTCTGCGGCAGGCTGGATCAGAAGTTAGAAAACTCACAAACTACATAAAAAAGGCACCTGTATAAGCACATGCAGGTTGGGCATATGTACACGCTGTTCAGATTGCGACATCAGATTGTAACTGATCCACAAAGGCGCTCGCTCTGCAACTAGATGGGCTGTAATGAGTTGGGATTTGTGAGCCCATCAGGCGGTCTACCATGAGAATATATCGTTGATGAGCACCGAGCGAGCGAATAGCTTTATGATTAATGGAATGTTGAGGTATTTGGCAATTTGGTACTCTGTCCGACGTTATTAGTATTTTAAATGATAGATACTAAATAGGTATATATATATATATATTATTATTTTTTTATTAGGAACAATAACATTATTATGCATATGGAAATACCAATGTCCAACCTAAGAATCCCACATAATGAGCATAATGACTATTTTTTTATATAGTTTAAACTTTCGCTTCTCGGAACCTTTTAGTTGCGTGGAACAATCAGGCAATACGTAGCACTGAATGAAATAGTAAGGTCTAACAAATATTTATCTATAAAACATAGTAGTGTTACACATACAGCCCTGCGTGCGAGCCTAAAAGAAGCAGCACTTAAGTGCTCGAAGTACTGAACATAAATGAAACTTTTTGTGGATATGACGTCGGCTAGGATACCAGATATTATTTTTTGCCCGTATATATATATATATATATATATATATATATATATATATATATATATATATATAAACGGTACAATACAGCATAGAGCATGCCTGTTGGAATTTATGCGCGTTTAGGGCGGCGTATACCAGAGCAAATTAATAAGGGCAGACACGGGCAAAAGCCTTTTTCTCCAAAGTACCCTCAATTGATATTACAGTTACTGAACATTTGGTTACCTTGGAAGTGATGGAAAGGAATGGAAAATAATTAAACTTAAATCAATATGCCGTCTGGCTAAGACGCCCCTAAAAACGAATTTTGATCAACTCTGCTCAGGTTAATGTAGCGCAGCGTTGGGTTATTGCTGTTGCACTTTGATTTGATGCGTCGGTCATTTGATTTGCCATTTTGATTCTGTGGTTGCGTGATACTTGGCTCGAACCGCCATGGTCATTCCTACAGCGGCTGTGCCATCTATCATCGTGCTCTGATGTGTGCTTTTTCGGGCTGATTCTTAGCCAACATTTACCGCTACAAGGGAATTGCTTTAGCATTGCTTCATAAGACGGACCATTTAAATACAACATATAAAATGTGTAACGGCGGGGATCGAACCTATATGCACCTATATGTCTCCTCCGGTCGTAAAGCGTACTCGAACGCGCCACCGGGCTTGACTTGTGATGTATTGACCTACTGCTTCG
Source organism: Dermanyssus gallinae (assembly GCA_003439945.1). NCBI lineage: Eukaryota > Metazoa > Arthropoda > Arachnida > Mesostigmata > Dermanyssidae > Dermanyssus > Dermanyssus gallinae. Next base: position 71,158 of record QVRM01002040.1, on the reverse strand, counting down.
AAAGCGTCATTGTTCATCATTCTGGTTGATCATTACTTCTGGACCGCCGGGCAACGTTAAGCAAATGAACGTGCGAATTAGTTCATGAATGCACGCATGCATGAACTCATCAAATATCGCAGAAACCATCCATGTTTGTCCGGTGTGCACTCCCGGCTACGCTGCAAGTTGGACCGGCTGGGTATTGGGCCACGTGTACGAATTTTGCGCCCATTTTTCACGCTCTGCTACGACAGCTACAACTTGAGGAAACAGGCCTCCTCAAACAACAACGTTGGGCTTACTAAGGCAGATATGTGCATATGTTTGATTGAGTCAGACTTTTATACTATATATATATATATATATATATTCTACTAGACGGTTGATATTACCCATAAACAAACCAGCTCGCTTCTGTAGTGGTGATACTTAGTTTGTTAGGTGCGTGCGTGCGTGTGTTTATTTATGTCGAGTTTCAAGAACGCATGATGCACATACACCACGGGTAGCCTCGCTGAATTCACTGACTCGTGTAGGACTCTCATCAGCTGTGCACCCAGCAACCCTCTAAACTCTTATTTGCCTTCACCCCAAGGTGGGACCGGGACTGCAGGACAGCTCTTCATCACGAGTCGCTGATGCCGTCGTTACAGTGGCCGTTCTCGCTGTCGCTCTCAGCCCGGTCGGCCCTGAGTTTCTAAACATTTCGTCGTCGTCGTCGTTGTCGAATCGTGGTCGCGCTCAGACAAATACCAACAAATGATGCTTTGCTTGGTGGTCAACAGAAGAAGCTTTGTGGCGCCAACAGCCAGATTCTTCTATTCCTTCCCCCCCCCCACTCACACAGCATTTCTTTTGGCGTTTGGTTTGCTGGGTAAGACGATCGATCAGTTGGCTCATTGGCGAAATGAGGCCTCGGAACACCCGGTTTTAGTTGTTGATGCCCTTCTTTGCTCTTGTCCGCTTGCCGTTCGAGCATGCTACGTGCGTGATTTCTGCCTCAGTCGATGTATAAGACAGACACTTACTGTTCATCGCATTGTTCGCGAGCTTTCTATTGAGTTCAATTTGTTTTGATTTTGGCGTGCGCGTACACGTATCACGTTCTCCTAGTGGTGGACAATGTGTTTATCTCTAATATTGATGGCTATAAAGGTAGCAGCAGTAGTTATAATAATAATAATAATAATAATAATAATAATAATAATAACAGAACAGAGCAGGATAAACATGATTTAAACGTTCATACCTCACAATTGTATTAGCTAAATAATAATAATAATAATAATAATAATAATAATAATAATAATAATAATAATAATAATAATAATAATAATAATAATAATAATAATAATAATAACGAGTAAAACTAAGTGGTAGGGAGCCGGCAGGAGACGCGTAGCGTTTTCACGCCCACCCTCACCACAGCTCATCACGCTTGAGCGCAGCCATCGCTGGCTGCCGCCGAACCGCGTCATCATCGGGGCCCTCGTCATCGTCATCGCCGTCATCAGCGAAGAACGCGCGAGTGAGCAACTTCGGAGCACTGCTGCTGTTGTTGTTGTTGTTGCTGCTGCTGCTGCTGCTGCTGCTGCTTCTGTTACTGGTTCAAAAATGTCCGAACTGCACGAGGTCGTTGACTGGCGTTTCACCGCGCCCCCCTCTCTCTCTCATGACTTCGTTTGATTTCTCTCTCGCTCTCTCTCTCTCTCGTCCTCTTTCTTTCCGACTCTGTGCGTTTGTCGGATGTTGCCCTCTGTATTTGTTGTTGCTGTACCTGGTGTTATTGCGGATGTTGTTGTTGTGCATGTTGTTATCCTAGATGTTTTCGTCGTTATTGTTGTTGTTATTGTTGTTGTTATTGACATCATGCGTCTTCTTCTTCTTCTTGTGACGGTAAGCGCAGAACGCACAGGTACGGCTTCGTTTTCTGTATCTTTTCTCTCTCTCTCTCTCCCTCTGCTCCCGTTTCTCATCATCTCGTCTTCCCTCTTCCCGTTTTCTTCCCTGTCTTGCTCTGTGGATGTGACTGTATATGTTTCTTTCTGGCTTTCTATCTCTCTCTCCCTCTCTCTCTCTCTCTTACCAAAATAGATCAGGAAGCGGACGATCTTATGGGCTAAGTGAGTTTCTCCTTTTCGCCTGTGTGTTTATCTGGTAGCCATGGTAGACGTGGTGCTTCCTCGTGCGGTGTACGTGGTGCTGGTGGTGGTGGTGGCGTTTGTTTCTGGACCAGACAGACCACCAGAGTATCTAGCAGTCATGACTCGGCTGACAGCGTCAGACGTTGTCACCGTCGTCCCCGGCTTTTCCACTTCTGCTTCCAATTCTGCTGGTGGAATTTTTTCTCGTTTTCTTCTGCCACGTCTTACTTCTCTTTTTCCCATATGTTCTTCGTCGTCGTCGTCGTCGTCTTCTTATTATTTTACTATAACTACGACTTCTTTCACTTCTGGGTCTTTCTCTCCTCCAGTCGAGATTTTCTATCCTACGAAAATTCACTTCAGCGTCCGCCGGCCGATCGGTCGGTCGCCGCACTGCAGACGTCGCCGTGGCAGACACAGGTCGCGCGCGTGCGCCATCACAACAGAAGAGCAGCCGCCTGTCTCTTAAGGCAGAAATAACCAGGAGGTCATCGGCGCACACAGCAGCTCAAGCAGCAATGTTCGCCTGTTTGGCAGTTCATTGTTGTTGTGGTTGTTGTTTCTGTTGGCTGTGGTTATTCCTGTTGTTGTTGTTGCTGCTGCTTCTGCCGCTGATGGCGTCCAGAAGTCGTTGAGCCTCGTGTTGTGAATGCAGTGCTCTGCGATGCTGCGTACACTGAAAGCTTGCAATAATATGCCACCCCTGGCGTCCCTTTCCCGAAATCCCTAGTGGCGGTAACAGGTGCTGCTGCGGCTGCTGTGTTCCGGTTAATCGCCTTATTTCAGTTCACAGATTGTAAGCAAATGTATCTTCCTTATATATATATATATATATATATATATATATATTAAGCGACTATTTTACGTCCCTTAAAGGCTGAAGGGGGTATCCTCTATCCCCGGTGTTTGAAAAGTTCGACAATGCCTTTTGCCAATCTCGTTATTATTATTATTATTATTATTATTTGTAACCGTAAAAGCGGTGCAATAAAGCGTTCAAGTCTGGCCGGCACGACAACCAGACACATCGAACACGTTGACGCTTGCCGGTAAAGGGTCAGCTACCGCGGAATAAACCGCAGATTCTGGAGTTATTCACGGATCGCTTCCGCGAGGTTACTCATGTCGTGGAACAATGACGATCGATCGATTCACGAGCTTTCGGCGAGTTCTCGAAAGATGAACCACTCGAAACAAGGATAGCAACCGCTTCAACCGTAGGAACAACAGCATACACATACCGCAAATCAGTTTTGTCCGGTCTGACAACCGGCTGCGGTTTTGTCTCTTGTACGTTCACACACCCTGCGGCGTCTGTGCACTGTATGAAGCCCGACCGAGTATAGTTGAATACTAATTACCCAATAATAGCCATTACAACATCATACCCAGTTTGCCAAAAGTAAGTCGAGTCGTTGTCAGCAGTGTGACGCACCATCGCCACAGGCACTTGTTGCATATGCAGCATACCTTACAAATATATATATATATATATATATACATGAAGGCTTAGTTTTTACGATAATGAACTCAGCTATAGGTAGATACAAATTGTGCTTGGTGAGCAAGTAGAGTATATATATATATATAAATGTATATGTATATATATATATATATAAATGTATATATATATATATACATATATGTATGTATATATATATATATAAATGTATATATATATATAAATATATATATATTGATAACGGCGCTACGTTGTTGTTCCAACCTTCTCCGTGATGCCAGGTGGTTTACCAAGTAGCAGCAACAACAACAACAACAACAACAACAAAACCAACAGAGCAATTTCGTCTAAGGTTCTGCTTGATGCAGTGTATAGCACAATAGTGAGCAATGAGCGAGAATCGACAGGTTTAATTAGGAGGCCTGAAATTGTTGCCCGAAACGTTCAAAATCTTGTCTTGCTTTAACTACCTAACTAACGCGACACCACCAGCGACAAGTAGCCGTTTTGGCGTTTACGTTATACGCACACACACCCGCACACATACACACACAAACAGCTAGAGACCGGGAGAAGCCGATGGCAGGGGGGTTGATGGGGTAGTCGAAGAAACAATGGCGACACTCCACGTCGACGTGACGTCGAGAACTTCCTGTTCGAGCAGCTGCTGTTGCTGTTGCTGCTGCTGCCGTGAAGGCTACTACATGATGACACTACACCGACTACAGGACGACGACAACGATAACAGCAATCGCGCCCGGCCATCGTCCAGCATCGCCGGAAGTTCTATCCACGTCCTCGCTGTCGTCGTCGTCGTCGTCGCCGGCTTACTGACTACCAGACCAGCAATAAAGATAAATAGAAATAAAGAGCGAAAGAAAAAAGAAAGTCTATACAGAGCTGAAATGGAGACTAGCATGTTCACAACGGTGTGTGTGTGTGCACGGTAGCGCTGCTATACGGGACTGTACTGTAAAAAAAAACAGCTATAATAATGCCGCCCCTATCTGGCTGTTTGTGAGCATCGTATGACGGTTCTGCGACTTGACAAATCCGCGAAAAGTCGAAAGAAATCTTGACCACCGTTATGGCCTCGCTGTTACCACGATCACTTACATCGTGGTACACCATGACCTAAGTAGTGATCGTGGTGGTAACGATTACGATCACAACCGATACATGTTTTTTTTGCGCATTATTTGGTATTGAGAAACTTGGTATATTCATTTTAGGTGTGCACGTGGCGTGACTAGATTTATCAAGTTAGGTATCTTTATACGATTGCGTCTACTTATGCCACCACTATTAATCTATATATATATATATATATATATATATATATTAAGTCAATCGTAAGCCATTAAAAAAGGCCGAGCTTTATATGTGTAGCAGTACAAATTGTACTTGTTTTTGTAATTGTTATCAGTGCAGTTCTTTCTTTGCATTTATCGTCCAACGACGAGAAGACGGAGTTCATCGGCTCGCTAACTGGAGTATCCGTCGAGCTGGACGGGCATGTCAATTCATGTCGGTCGTAATGACTGTGGGCTATGTCGAATACACGTCCGAATGGGAGAATACGCTGGGAGACATTGACCCGCTGCTTTATGAAACTTAGGCAATGACATGTGTAGTTCGTGAAAACGCTGCAAATGTGAACAACAACAGCAACAACAACAACAGCAACAACAACAACAGCAACAACAACGACGGTGATGATTATATTCAGACTGATGCTGATCTTGACACTACCATCCCCGCAACTCTCATCAGGGCAATCTGCTTGTGCTGCTGCTGCCGGAGACGCTGAGTTGTCAGATCGTCTGGTACGAACCCGCCGTAAGACCGCGTCAGACAATTATATATATATATATATATATACAATATATATATATATATATATATATATATATATATATATATATATATATATATATATATATATAGAATAATAGATAAAAAGACAGCCGTCATCTTGCTGAATACGCCATGACGCACTGATGACGGAATGGAGACCGTATCCTCAAAACGGACGGATCATGGCTGACATTAATGACGGACAGACAACGATTGATTAATAATAGCGGATAGCAATGAAATAACAAATTCATAACGGACAATAACCTAAATGATAATGGACAAATCTCCAAATAAAGAGCTGAATCGAGACGAGATGGCGCTGGGCTAGACGTGGCAGAAGGAAGCAGGGGAGGAGGGACGAGCCCAACATCGACAACATACCAACTCGTCTATGGTGGCAGTGGACAAATGTGCGCGGATAAGCAGACCGACGATCCAAAAACAATGATAGCTAAACATATGGACAAATGGATGGATGGAAAATGACGATCAGATGGTCACGGTGGCGTAGTGCATTCGTCTGCGCCTCGCAACCGGGGGAGACACCTAGGTGCAGTGCGGGTTCGAACCCCACCGTTGCACCGATTTGTATTTATGAGGTCCGTCTATGAAGCGACATGCGGCGAAAAGCAGTCCCGGACGTTAAATCTTGGCTGAGGGTCAGCCCGAAAACTTCATTTATTAGACAAGCAGACGACGCTAAAACGAACGGACAGAGGAACAGACGGGCGAACGGTCGGCGAACAGGCGGGCTACAGAAATGATCGGACGACAAAAAACACAGACGACACATCCGACCGACGACCGAAAGTAAACTAAAATCAGAAACACTCAAATCCGGGGTCATCAGGCCCCACCAAAGACTTGAGTGGTGAGTAATTAACTAACTCAATGAACAAGCTCGCTGGAGAGTGAGCCGGAGCTGAGCCGGCGGAGTCCTGTCTCCCCTCCCCCTTCCCCTTCGCCGCCCCCGCTGATAGCAATGATTGCTGTGATGATGGCAATGGTTTATCTGTCTGTCTGTCTGTCTGACTGGATGTCTGTTTATGTGTCTGTCCGTCGATTTGTCGGCTTGTCGGACGGTTTATCCGTCAATTTTCCGTCTGGTCGGTCGGTCGAGCGGTCAATCGGCCGCTGCGGCTGCTGCTGTTGGTGTAGTCGTCGTCGCCGTCGCCGATATGTCTGATGATGACGGTTAACTTTGGCGACTGGCTATCTGCTGGCCGGCTTGCCTGTGTGTGTATGCCTGCCTGCTTGCGTATGCCTGCCTGCTTGCCTAGTTGGTTGGTTGGTTGGTTGGCCCCCCCCCCGGTTTGGCTCAGTCGGCTTCAGAGCCGTCGTGGCGTCGGCGGCGGCGGCGACGACACCGGCAGTGGAGGCCGGGTCGATGCACTCGGCGACGGCGGCGGCAGCAGCAGCAGCGGCTGCTTTAGCGGCAAACGCACCGGCACACGACAACAGCAACAACAAAAAAGCAACAACAACAACAATAGCAGCAACAACAACAACAACAACAATAGCAACAACAACAACAACAATAGCAGCAACAACAACATTAGCAGCACCAACATTAGCAGCAACAACAACAACAACAATAGCAGCAACAACAACAACAACAACAACAACAATAGCAGCAACAACAACAACAACAACAACAACAACAACAACAACGGCCGCAGCAGCAACAACAGTACTGAGGGCAACAGAGGTAACTGCAACAAAAATAGCCGCAACAACAACAAAAAGAAACTTTAACAACAACGACAACAACAACAACAACAACAAGAAAAGTATCAACAATAGCAGTAACAGCAACAATAATTACTACAACAACAAGAAAAAACAACAAAAACAATAACAAATGACAGCAACAACTAATACTACTACTACTACAAGAAAACAAAAACCAACACAGCACTAATAATAACAACAATAGCAACAACAACAACAACAACAAGGTGCATTTGCTGGCGTGGCGCTTAGCGTCCGGTCGGTCAGACGTTCACGACTGTCGTCTCCTCGTCATGATTGTTGTGGTCACTGCGGACGACGCGTTTTGGGCGTTCGTGTGTGTGTGTTTGAGACTGTATGAGAGATGGAGGGGGGACATTTGTGCTCATGTTCTTGTCTAAAGTTTTCGGGCTGACCCTCAGCCAAGATTTAACGTCCACGGAACTGTTTTTCACATTGCCTCATAGACGGACCCCCATAAATACAAATGTGCAACGGTGGGGTTCGAACCCGCGCACCTATGTGTCTCCTCCGGTTTCGAGGCGGAGACTCAATCCACCACGCCACCGGGCTCGACTCATGTTCTTGTCTACGACGCGCGCGGCTGGCTGACTGGCAGCGTCGAGCACCGAGAGTGCACAGAAACAGCAGGTGTCTGTCTGTGTGTGGCGGCACTGCGCTACCGCAATGGCGGTGGTTTGGCCGAGGATCAGACGTGGACACTTAAACTTAAGCCAGAAACGTAGCGACCAGCGAGTAACGTGGTCATTTACTGGCCGCTGCTACAGTACAAACGGTAGCAGCAACGGGGATGGATGATCGGGAGCAACCAGATACTTACTATCGTTAGTTAGCGTTGGCTAGCGAGTTAATTAGCTAATCGAGCCCGGTGGTGGCGTGGTGGGTGCATCATTCGCCTGCGCCTCGCGACCGGACGAGCAGGAGGAGGAGGAGACACATAGGTGCGGCGCGGTTTCGAACCCCACTGTTGTTGTATCACATTTGTATTTATACGGGGGTCCGACGTCTATGAAGCGACATGCGGCGCGAAAAGCAGTACCGTGGACGTGAAATCTTGTCTGAGGGTCAGCCCGAAAAGTTTCATTTAAAGCTAGTTAGTTATAGTTAGTTCTGACAGGTCCAAGTCCACACTGCAAAGTAGTTGTTACATCTCAGCATGATACTCCACTGTGAGTGTATTCAGTACTGCGACGCCGGCGACTGCTGTTGCGGCTATGTGTCGCCACCCATCGTCACGTATGCAACACTGTTTGTTTCAGTCGTCGTTTGGACGACGCGTTTTAGAACTTGAACTTGTGAACAGAAGTCAACTTAGCGTCGTTATAGGGTGTGGGCATATCATATTCCAAGACGCACTTATATATATATATATATATATATATATATGTATAGCGAACAGAGGAAGAAAAACCAAAACGCCTAAAAAGTTTAAAGGGGCCGCACCGAGAGAAAAGCGCAGAGTGAACTCTGTGGTTGCTGCTGCTGCTGGTGAAAAGGCCCGACGGATTGAGTTGAGCAGTTAGTCCACGACCCATGGAAGCTATCGTTGATCATGGCAATAATGATAATAATTATAATAATAATAACAGTAATAATAGAAATAATCATAATAGTTACGAGCAGCCAGTTAAACGACGCTCGTTACCGACCGACGCCATTTAAGTATCTCAGCTGCTATAACTCAAAGTCATCGGCCACCATTTTGCATTGTGGGGACGCAGCTCCAGCAGCGGGCTACTACTGGTGGAACAAAGGGAAGAATGGAGACGGCGAACGAGGGAGACTGAGATAAAGAGAGAAAGAGGTGAAAGGGAGGGAAAAAAGGAAAAACAAAGAAATCCGACCGTTTCGGTTCGGTTCAGTTCGGTCGCGATGGCAGCCATGATCACTACAGCTACTCCGGCTGCCGCTCTAACAACTGCCGCCACTAGAGTTGTAGTAGTAGTAGGCAGGCGGGCGGGCATAGTAGGGGCGTTGTAGTCGTTCACGCTCGGGGTGCGCGGAGTGGAGTAGCGTGGAGTCGAGTCGAATTTGAGAGAGACAACAACAACAACAACAACAACAACAGCAGCAGCAGCCGTCAGGCAGGCATGGCCGGCGTCAACCAGCCTTCACAACACGACCGGCGTCTTCGTGAGAACAAATATATCGCTGTGCATTTCGGTTCTTCGTCCCCCTCTCTCTCTCTCTCTCTCTTGTCCTCTCTTTCACTGTTCCACCCTCAGCCTCGCGCTGGTTCGCTAGCTTGGTTGCTAACTCTCTCGTTGCGTCGACGCGCGCGTTGCTCTTCGTCGACGGGAATCACCACCTGCTGCTGCTGCTGCCGCCACCGCCGCCGCCTCCTGTTCGACGCGGATCGTCCGGACCAAACGTGGCTGTCGGATCTCTGATCGTGTCTGTCTGTGTGTCGGGGGGGGGGGTGACGTCAGCGGGGTGCTTCACCGGCCAGCGACACCTTGTGCCAGCGTCAACAGCACGGCGGTCGTCGACGCGTCGTCATCGTCATCATCATCATCACCACCACCATCACCACCAATACCCCCACTAGCGAGCACTACGATCCACCACCGAGCAGTATAGTCCGATGGCCCCACTTGATCAGTGAGAAAGAGAGGATAATAATAATAATAATAATAATAATAATAAATAATAATAATAATAATAATAATAATAATAATAATAATAATAATAATAATAATAATAATAATAATAATAATAATAATAATAATAATAATAAGTCGAAAGGGAGTCAGTTGTGCCACGCTGAGGAGAGGACCGGCAAATGGATGAGGAGGAAACGCGCGGAGCAGAGCTCTCCAGACCTACACTTAGATATTTACTAAAAGAGGGAGAAGGGAGTGGCGGCGCAACAAACGAATGACTCAAGCAAGCTAGCCAGCAAACAGGGCAAAGAACGCCACGCGGCGCGTCTATACAGACAGAGAAACAGGAAGGGAGACGCATCCGCGCGCGCGAACGCGAAAAAGGGAGAGAGAGAGGAACAGGGGGGAAATAAGAAGAGATGCCGTCATTCTGCTGCCAAACCACAGCAGCAAGTCACTGCCGGCCGGTCTATTTGTTACTACTACTACTACTACTACTACTACTACTACTATCGTTGTTACGGTTATTGCTTGCTGTTATCGTGCTGTGCCGCGTTGCCTGTCATGATGTCGTGCTGCAGCCGAGCGATCGCTTCATCCATCGCTCCGCGCGGACAACAGCAGCGCCAGCTCCAGCAGCAGCGACAGCAGCAGCAGAAACAGAAACGGTAGACCTTGGCGAATTCTGGCGTCAGGTAAACAACAGGCTCAGTAATAATAACAACAATAATAAAATACTAGCAGTAGTAGTTGCTGTATTGGTCGCACCAAAAGCAGAAATAGCGACAGTGAGCGACGGAACTCGCAACACAAAATATACGTGTAACTAACAGACCCCATCATCATCTTGGTCATAGGTAGAGATTCACATATCGGCAGCAGAAGCAGCAGCAACAACAACAACAACAACAACGACAACAACAGCATCATCAGCGGCCAGCAGATACAGCATGAAAGAGCAGACCAGGGAGGAAGGTGGGCCGATGGACCACCGTTCTCACTTCCGGACGTCGTTACTGGCGCAGCCACCACGGCCCTGTTTAGCTCACACGGACGAATCTCACAAAACCCAATAAATAGCGCCCCCCCCCCCTCTCCATTCTCATCTCTCAATATATAGCAATGGTCATGGCGACGACGCACACATCTTATATAATGGAACGCATGAGGCGTAAGGGCGCACACCACACTGCACACCACAACGAGAGAGCTAGAGTTGTGGGCGTTGGTGTAACCATGTGTGTGAGTGTGTGTGTGTGTTTCGCTGGATGAGCTGGTGGGTGGGTGTATTTCTCGAATGAACAAAACAAGATTCATAAGGTAGAGATTACATTTTTCTTCCTATACGGGAAACACCGTACATTGACGGCAGCTCCAGCAGCAGCAGAAACAGAAACGGTAGACCTTGGCGAATTCTGGCGTCAGGGCAGCAATTCCAGCTTAGTCGACATAAGGCACAGCCTGCAGTCAAAATTGTTATCCTACGTACGTGAATGGAAAATAGGCCACGTCACGCTGACAGGACATTGGTAGATACTCCTACAACGTATAGGTTCAATTCCGACGCGACCCAAATAGCAAGCTAATACCATCTTCGGGTAGAGATGTCTAAGTCAGGTCCGTAGCCATATATATATATATATATGGCTACGGAAATATGCCCCCAGAATGCACCACCAAGGGTTGCTTTTCCAAGCCCGACCGGACTGCTAATGCGTAAGTAAGATGCACTAAATATAAGACCTATACAAAAGACCCGGTTTTTTTTCTTATTTTCCCCTTGTAGTGAAGTGTGAGTTAAAAAATAAATTAACTTGTAAAAAGTGTGACATTTGTTGATGTTAAGCTAGAACATTTATTGACAGACAAAGGCGAATAAAATTGGGAGGCACAAGCATCACGGTGCCACAAGAGCCGTACCCAACAGCGAGGATTAAGCGCACACGAATATTTTAAAAAGCTTCGATCGACCATTGGGGATGAACCTCTATCCCTTAGGAACGTATATGTGTAGAACGAAATATTGCGAACTGGACATTGTAGTCTTTGCGATAAATCCCGTAAAGGGCGTCCAAAAACAGCAACGGACATCGAACATTCTGGCTCGTGTGAAGGCTGCGACTGACGTAACGTCAAGCATATACATCACTAGCGAAGAATTTGGACTTGGATAACAAGCCCCTCCATAGGACTAGAAAAATCTGCTCAGTGGGTTCCTCGTGATTTTGAGTACCGTGAGATTGTCACTCGGCGAAAAAAGCGCAGGTTCTCGTCACATGTTTATGAGTCCGCCCTCTTTTAGAAGTTTTTATTGCTTTCCCCAGAAGGAAATCACAAAAATCAGTGCTTGCAACCATAGAGGCGGAACTAGAAAATATTGAAAAAACGCGATTTGAACGTGTGCATGAAATGTATACTGGAATATATGGAAACAGCTGGAAGTTACGTCGAAATATATTACTAATAAATAATTACTGTATCGGCAGAAAAAAAATAAAAACATGTCTATACTCTATCATAGAAATGACAAAACCTTTGTTAAGCCCTATACCAATGTATCGACAAAAGTTGTTTATGAGTAAGCGGCCTGTGCAGTAGTGAGATTATTGATGAACACAACATAATCCTCACGTATCCCCGTTTACCTTAAGATGCCTTTAGCGTTAATTCGGTGCATTCGATTATCGCGTTAATTAGAAGAGTTTTCCATAAAAATTTTGTTTCGAATATTTGGTGGTACTAAAACAGGCGCCTGTCTATACTGAAAGCTTACAGCTACAATTGCATGATCGCCCGTCGCTATATTTTCGAAGGGAGCACTGATCCCTTAAATACTCTACACTTTAAGTGTGTCTAACGTGTGCCGGTTTTCCTGTGGTGCAATAGAAAGGTGGCGTATGCCATAAAGGTGGACACACTCAAAGTCAAACGCCTGTTGATGGAGCCGACTATTTATTCTTCCCAAGGCAAGAACGGGACACTTATGGCAGTACGAGGTAAGAGCCCACGACATTGTTTCACCATCGGCAGCTGCAGGGGCTCACCGACAGAGAGAGACTCACAGCCTTTCGATACGACAACAGCCATGAACAGCTCGGAAGGTGCGATCTTTCGTCTACAACGTTTGATGGGAATGTTTCGCTAGTCTCGACAAATGCTCATGATATGAGGCTGATCATACCGAAGCAAACTTACTTGAACCGCAGGTAACGCTTTGCAAACACAATATATGTATATATATATATATATATATATATATATATATATATATATATATATATATATATATAGCTTAGAATGTATCAGGACAAATAAGGCCAACCTTACCTTATTAGGCGTGCCACTTCTTGACGACGGGAAGGAAGAACAGTTATCTGGCTGGGTGGATAAGTTAAAATCCTCCTCAAGCCGCTTAGGTCTTTTGGGTGCACACAGGGGATTGTTCTTACTAAGGTCTTGCTTCTCGACAGCACGGGTAAACCACCTGCTTCGTGGGATTGACCTAACGCAAGATATAAATATTCTAGAACAATTGAACACCCACACGTTGAACTCCCTGACTTCCTTACTTAACCTAAGTTTACCAGAGACAGCCCGCAGACAAGCCCTTCTGCCAGTGGCAAAAGGAGGCCTAGGCATTCCAGACGCTGTCTTGGTCGCAGGTCCCGCGGTAGTCGCTTCAATGTCTAGTACCTGGCATAGGGCGTCGAAGATACTAGACTTCCCAGCCGTCGAGCGGTTACGTTGTCTACTAGAAGATTCTAAGGAGTGTCTCTTGGCACGCACTGGAGCACCCCCTCCAGAAGAACCTACTTCCCAGGCAAGCTGGACCGCGCCGTTGGAGGATATACAACTCGCCAATCTTTTTAATTCAACAGAAGACGAGGTGGAAAAAGCACGGCTCCGAGCAGTTTCATCTAGTGGTGCTGGTGCATGGCTCAATGCCCTACCGAGTGCTCCCGTTGGAACTCTCTTAGATGACTTTGTCGTCAGGATCTGCGTTGGCCTCCGCCTTGGAGTCCCTCTAGTCGAGGAACATGTGTGCAGCTGTGGCGAAAAGGTCTCACCTCTTGGTCACCATGGCTTATCTTGCATCCGCAGTTTAGGCCGTAGGACGAGACATGCTGCGTTAAATGATACCCTAGCCCGTGCTCTAAGGTCTTCCGGCTACCCTTGTGTTCTCGAACCCGCAGGCTTGTACACAGACGACTCTCGACGACCTGATGGGATGACCCTAACAGCTTTTGAAGGTGGGAAGACACTTGTCTGGGACGCTACCGTGACTGACTCTTTAGCACCTTCAATGGTCAGTCACGGCGCTACCCAGGCTGGTTATGCTGTTTCGCATGCGGAAAGAAATAAGTGTCGGAAGTATGCACATATTGGAGACTCTATGGACTTTCGACCTTTTGCCTTTGAGACCTTAGGGGGCCCAGGTAAAATTACTGAGGGAGTTATTACTAAGATATGCAAGTGTCTCAGATTGGCTACGGGTGACCCACGCGCTGGTGATTTTTTTCGGCAAAGGCTATCATTGGATATACAACGTGGAAACGCCACGGCGGTGCTTGGCACCTTGTCCAGGTGGTCTACACCAGGCCTGGACCTAGGGCTGATGTAGTTTGTCGTCACGTTCGCTAGGGGACAATTGTTAACCCCGTTACGAGTTAAATAAAGTAAGTATATGTATATATATATGTATATATATATATATATATATATATATATATATATAAGATAAGCACTTATTCATTTCTAGGTCTATTATCGTTAGCATTAATATCTACTGGCTATAGTCGTGTCGTAGCTTAGAGCTCAGCTCCACCTACTCCTCCCTCGAAGTCTCCGGTTAATAATAGAAGTAACTGGCTCTTCCTTTGGATGTCGTCATGTCTTGTCCGCCAATATCAGCCGCACTGTGTCATCAAGTACCCTAGCCATGACTCAGGTGCTCGTCAGTTAAGTACACGCGTGCAACACACACACGATATAATGATAGCGTTTCAGCAATGCTAGGACAATCGCAGCCTGACGCAGACTCCATATTAGTGAGCGAATTGCTATGACTAATATAAACTCAGACAATAGAGACTGTGAGGTGCATGAGCCGCCTCTCCCTCCCCCCAGCCCTCAGCAGTGTCGAAGCGTGGAATGCGAGGCTTTAGATGACTAGGACAATACCGTTTCTTTTGTTTAAAGAAGCACGGTGCATTTCGCTAGCAATTTACTGGTCTAGCCTATTTAAATAGAGATCACATATTAAGCGACTTTTTTGACTAGAATTTCTTTAAGACAGCCGGTCGATCGAACAGAAGTCCTACGGTACTTTTACCGCGGTAACAGCGGTGAGCCTCGTAGAGTAACATATACGCTCCAGTACAACAGATCCTCAACAGGGTGGGTTGCTTATCCGTTTGAGTCACACGAAAAACTCGACTGCATCGATTTCTGCTAACTTACTGTGCAGAGGAAGAGTGCACTTACCGCTGGCGACAAGGTCCCTCCAAACCAAGTGTCCACAATAAACGCTTGCGCGATAGACCTTGACAGAAATATATATTTATATATCCAAAAACACCAACATCGGGCACAGTGTTGGATTATACACAATATATATATATATATATATATATATATATATATATATATATATATATATATATATATATATATATATATATATATATATACATATAAGTATATAATTATATACATGCGCACAATTGCAACTTTAACTTACATGAAACCATTACCACGGCCACAGGTACTGTTTTGCAGATGCGCATGGTCAAAAGCGGCGTCATTTCAGATCCCTCTCCAGATTGATCTAAATCCAAATAAATGTTCTTGTCTCTTCAGATCCGCTAATGAGGACGAAGGCGAAAAAACAAACGAGCGCTAAAAGTATTCGGGAAAAAAACAGCGCAGTTATCTAGACAGCACACCTTCTATGGTGTGGCCTTCAGTTGCTTTGTGAAACGAGTTTCCGACAGGCGTACATCAAAGTGTGTTTTTTTCGGCAGGAAAACATCGTATATATATATGATGGCTTAGTGGAAAAGCATTTGCCTTGCATTCGGGAGACCTGGGTTCGAGACCCAGACCGGCCACTTTTAAATTGGTTTTCATGGTTCCCAATTTAGACAAGGTGAATGTGGACGAAGTGGATTAAAAATCGGCCATGACATGAAAAATCGTACACACGGAAAATTAAATATATATTTATTTATTTACATATATATATATATATATATATATATATATATATATATATATATATATATATATATATATATATATAGCCGAGAAACGACCAGTCCAGCTAATCTAGAAAAGGAACGCCACGTACTACGTTTACCGGATCGTCACTGGGTAATGATACAACAGCAGTATTGGTTTTTGGTACCGGTAACAGTATTCATAGCAGTTTTAGTAGTAGTAGTAGTAGTAGTCGTAGTGGTCGTAAAGGGAGGGGTAGCCGCCAACCGATTGTAGTTTATCCGATGTAGTCGACGAACGTTCCTGTTTTTCGTGTTGCTATTGTTATGGTTGTTGTTGTTGCTGTTGTTGCTATTGCTGCGAGTCTAGCAGGCGCATGCAGAATGACGGAGACCGATACGACGAAGGCCGAAGAGAACGAACGATAAGGCAACCTCGGCCGGCCTTGCCCGACCGAGGAAGAACTGCTGGAGGCTTCCCGGCTGCTGCTGCTGCTGTCGCTGTCAGGGAATCGAACGGGATCATGCAGGAGTGTTTAGTTTGGGTTAGGTTAGCTTGGCTTGGCTTGCCGCGCCGCGCCATGCCATTCCGTAGCGTGTCTTGCCCGGCCGCCCGCGCGCGCGAACGGATCGGCGTTGGCGACCGCGCGGAGGCCCCTCCGAGCACAGTCGACAATACGGCAGAAGCCGGAGCTAAAGCATGCGAGAGAGAGGGGAGGAGGAGTGTGTGTGAGTCGGCGAAAGAGAGAGGGGGGGAGCGCGAGAAAGAAATAGAGAGAATTGAGAAAGGGGACCAGAGAGAGAGAGAGAGAGATAAGAGAGAACGGGGACAAGAGAGAGTAAAGGAAGATAGGACGGAGAACACGGGCCGGTAGAAATGGTCGTAGCTGCAGTCGTCGTTCGTCGTCGTGGAATAAATAGATAGAGTAGTTAGTTAGTTCGTTCGTTCGTTTGTTTATGGTAGTAGTAGGTCGTCTGCATGGTCGTCGTCAGTCAATCAGTTAGCATGGTAGGGCTTGACGTCGCCCTCACCAGCCATTATCATGGGCATCATCATCATTGTTGTTGCTGTTGTTGCTACTAGTCTTGCTGCTGCTGCTGTTGTTGTTGATGATGATGTTGTTGTTGATGTTGTTGTTGTTGCTGTTGCTGTTGATGATGATGTGGTTGATGTTGTCATCGTATATGTTCTTCGTCGTCGTAAGCAGACGATCGGGCCTGTTCGCCGTCAGATGGACGACCGCCGATTGCGCTGCCGGCGCTAGCATTAGAAGTAGAGGAGTTGAGCGAACTATTAGAACGAGAGTCGATTCGATGGAAATGGTTGCAACATAAATTCATACTAAAAAACAGAACAGAACAGAAAAAGCACGAGTTGTCGTGGCTGTAGTCGTAGTAACTAAGTGGTTGGTAGTGGTCGTATGAGCTGAGGTTGCTCCGAAAACGCTAACAGACAATGAAAAACATGTTCAAGATTATGATGGTGACGACGATGATAATGATGATGCCGGTCATCATTATCATCACGATATTAATGGTGATCATTTGAATTCAAATTAAATTGAAATTAATACATTACCACTGTTACAACGACTTCTACTCGAGGTGCCGTTGTTGTTGTCAGTGTTGTAATTGTTGTTGTTGTTGTTGTTGCTGTTGTCTCCGTTGTCGTCGTCGTCGTTGTTTTTTGTAAGGACCATCGGCCGCGACATTAGTTAGCTGACTGGGGTTTAGCTGGTTTGTTTGCTGATGTATTTATTGGTTGATTCTGTTTGTGCAGCTCGATTCACTAGGTGGCATGGTGGTCCGGATTCGAACGAAGCGATCTGGTCTGCTCTGGTCATTGGTCGGAGCGGAGTGACGAGAGACGACCCAACCTAAACAGTGGTGCGCGCAAGGAGCGCGCGACCCTCCCTCACCACCATCCCTGCCACCGCCACCGCCACCACCACCACGTCCAGAACTGCGGAGGCCACAGAGTCCGCAGCTCTGGACGTCCATTAATCCATGCATCCATCCATCAGTCCATCAATTCAATCGTTCATCAGTGTATCAATTCATTCATCAATGTATCATTTCATTCATCAATGTATCAATTCGTTCATCAGTGTATCAATTCGTCCATCAATGTATCAATTCGTCCACATTCTGTATTCGTTCGATCGTCCGTCTGTCCGTGTTTCCATACATCCGTTCGTCCATGATAGGCGTAAGCAGGATATTGGCATGCAACGGCTTGTTGTTGTTGTTGTTGTTGTTGTTGTTGTTGTTGTTGTTGTTGCTGTTGTTGTTGCTGCTGTTGTTGCTGTTGTTGTTGTTGCTGCTGCTGCTGTTCCTTCCAGAGTTCTTTATTTCACTATCGAGTGATGATACCTCAAGAGCACTTAGGCTTCAACTACGACTGCTCACCACTACCACGCCCACTCGCGCGTTTCGTTCGCTACCTCGTGGCGTCTGCTGCTGTGTCAGCCTTTGTTTAGTCGTCGTCGTGGTCGTCGTCGTCGTCGATGTTGTTTGTGGTTGTTGCTCTTGTTGTCAATGATGTAAGTCGGCGAAACAGTCACAGAGAGATGACGACGATAGCGCCAGCAACAGGAAAATCAGCAACAGCAACAATAAGACAAACAGCAGCAGCCGCAGCTATAACAAGATTAACAGCAGCAACAGCAACAACAACAACAACGACAACAAGAAAAACAACAACAACAACAACAACAACAGCAACAACAACAACCACCACAACAACAAGAGCCAACCTAACTCGGATTGGATTCGACACACACAGAGAGGAGAGCCGATGGAGGGAGATCGAGATCCGATCGGCAAATATCGACATAGGTCCGCGGACGAAAGCCTGCCTGCGCGATCGTCTGGTCGCCTCTGGTTGGCCTCGTTCGGCGTCGTTGATTCTCGCACGCCCGCGCACGAACTGATCATCGGGCGACGCGACGAATGGAGGGGGGCAGGCACGCGGGCAGATAGAGAGAGGAAAGCCAAAGAAAACACGACAGAAAAGACACGCCAGAAACGACGAATACACAATGATAGGAGGATGGCGGGATAGAAACCTGACTGACTGACTGACTGAGAGGGCGACAGAAAGAGAGTCAACAGAATCAGAGCAAACGAAAGACGGCCGGGCCGGGCAAGCCTCCTCTGTCTGTACACCGCGTCACCGCGCTCGCCGCGGTTGTTGAAGGAGAAGAAGGAAACAACGACAGCGCTGGCTACACAGTATGTATACGCGAGAGGCAAGAAGACGAAGGTTTTTCGTCACCTACTGTGGCTGACCCAACCTTGGGTCGCCTAATGGCATGACATAGAAACCAGCGGAACAGAGAGGTGTTGATGGACATATCTTGCCATGCTCACTCACGGGGACTCTCTCTCCCTTGATATATATATATATATATATATACATATATTATATATATATATATATATATATATATATATATATATATATATATATATATATATATATAGATGTATGTAATCTCTCTCTTGATATATGTATATACATATAATCAGCCCAGCAGAGTTTCAACTATACAGAAATGTATACATAGAAGGCAAAGTAATTCCAAGACATTCTTTCTCTTGACGCATCCTCTTGACTCTGAGATCGCGTTTTCGCCTCTTTCGTCTGAGATCTCTATACATGGTGTCGTCACTGATGGCACAAATGTCAATTGCGTAGCGCCCTTCCGGTGCAACTGAAGTGAACTCTGCATGTTCCCAGCTTGCTGGCTGGTATAATCGTCGTGCACGACGATTATATATATATATATCTATATAGTGGCACCGGGTTTTGGTGAACCACTAGAGCAAATAGAATAGAAAGCGCCTTTATTTATATTTACAACACAACAGTGGCCTTTATATATGCACGCAAGGACCAAGGTCAATCAAAGGCGTTTTGACGTCAAAAAATGTCACCACAAACGAGTTGACTTATCGTATACGGTACACTGTAGTTTACTCGTATAGGCGAGGTGGGCCCTATGTGAGCGAGCCCTCGATAAGTTCCTCTGTCCCCATTGAGCCACTCTGGCGTAATAAATGGGACTTTCCACACACACACACTCTCTCTCACTAGTGGCGAGAGACCTGTTGCGTTTGTCCCCCGCCGAATGTAGAAACTCCTAGTTATCCTCATATTATGGCGAAAGACCTGACGCGTTTGGAACGTTGCCAGCGTCTTTACCAGAGAGAGACAGGAGAGAGAGAGAGTGAGACCTAGCAACTGCTGAACTAAACGGCGCTGGCCGACAAACCCTTTCTCAGTTACCTTATACGTCGAAGGTAAAAAAGCAGTAATTGAGAACAGGAGAGACGCAACTTTAATTTTCTTTCAAAGGGACTTTATTATTATATATATATATATATATATATATATATAAGTGAGTGGCAAGTAACGGCGAATAACAAGAACAAGCATATCTACTATCCGTCCGCATCTGTATATCTATCTGTATACGTCGACGGTAAAAGAGCAGTAACAGAGAACAGGAGAGACGCAACTTTAATTTTCTTTCATAGGGACTTTATTATATATATATATATTTGTGAGTGGCAAGTAACGGCGAACAACAAGAACAAGCATATCTACGATCCGTCCGCCGCATCTGTATATCTATCGACCTAGTTAACCCATTCCTGCATGATATAGGGCTTCTGTAGACGCCGCCGCGCTTCTCTTAATCGGCGCCGCTGCACGTAGCGTGACGAGACGTGGACTGTCAATGTCTGAGATCGAGAAGGCCTCAGGGCCGAGAGCCCGCAGGGCCCTACCACAACAGGGCCTGTTGCCATTTCCGCCACGGCCAACGACACTCGGCATTTACGACCACAAACAGCCAGAATCAGAGTCTAAGATTCGAGTTTGATTATTATTTGGTTACATGTGAAATTCTGACGCCGCTTTACGGCTACGGCAAAAAAGTGAGTCCCTTGCCTGTTGGCAATGAACCTATGATCGACGCTGCGTTGCCGCGCTGTACCGCAACCGCAAATCCTTTGCAGCAAAAACTGCCATGCTGTTTCCTCCTATCGCCGGTTGCCACCGCGACTCTGGATTCCAACTCCGCAAGGAAACCCTTTGTAATTTCTCCCATTGGCCCCTCCCATTGGCCAT